>JAJTUB010000009.1:1246261-1296326 GCA_036971345.1 Dactylellina drechsleri
GGGAGATTCGATAGTGGGATTGATCAAAAGATCGCATCCAGTAATAGACGTAAGAAATCCACCGATCCCAAAGATACTTTCGAATTCCTCAGAGGTTTGTTTCGAATCGCTTAATAGCGGTGGTACTGATAACGGCCCAGATGGTCAAATTCTGGGAGCGAAGAACTACGACCATCGTCTGGCCCGTATGGGCTGTATTGAGGACCAGCGAATCTTCCACCGCCATAGGATTCAAAATTATCAACTTCGGAACCCATGGAATCCTCTCGATACATAACAGTACCGCTACGAGGGCCGCAAGTACGCATTCGAGGGTCTCCTCTCATTTGAGGAGCGGGAACGCCAAATCTGTATATTCCTGGAGGTGGATAGCCTCCATCACGGATAGCTTGTGCCAATCCTGGATCCTGCACCCCTCGTACCATGTCTGGATACTGACTACCTCGTATCATGTCCGCATGCTGAATACCATGTGCCATACTTGGATGTTGGATAGTTTGTGCCATGCCTGGATGTTGAATACCTGCGTGAGTGAGTCCCCACGATAATTACCACCGAGACTCCGTTGACGAAGGTTTTGAAGTCGGTCTTGATCGGTAGAATATTCAGAGCCGAAGTTTGATTCCAATCTAGGAGACCCAGCTCGGCGTGGTGAAGGTGGAACATCAAGACATCCACATTCAGAGGCATTATCATGAAAACAGATATTGCACTGGATTGGACGTCCGTGTTGACCTCGCAGATCATGTTGACATCGCATTTGAGGGTCAAAGTGAGCGCGACGGGAATCAAGGTCAAATTCACTACCCTCAAAGGACCGAGAGCCATAGAACCATGACAAGAAGGCTTGACCGGTAGGAAGAGCACCAGGTCTATGTTTTTTTACCGAATGTTAGTACAAAAAATTAACCCATCTATCAAAGTGAGACTTACTGATACTGGTAGATATTTTGGGGGTTTGGAACATACCCCGGACGAGGAGGGGGTCGGTATTGGTCGTCGTCCCCCCTTCGAGTAGAACGGAAGCGGTCCATTTTGAGTACTACCGTTTGGAGAATGATTGAAAATAGATTGATAGATACCCCGTTGAGCTCGCAACGATGATAAATTTCGTTCGTGACAGCTTTTCTCTTAAGAAGCTTTCTTTGTGTTCAAGAAGGAAGTAGTGGTTGTAAAAGGAAAGAAAGCGAAAACGAGCGACAAAGCCAGCGGGCGCTGTTATATAGTCAGCTCGTCCATCTGCTTCCCCTTTAGGATGCGCCAGGGCCGTCCTATTTGAGGGTTATGCTTTTCAATAGCATTATTCGAGCGAGTATCCAGGAAAGCATTGTGATTTTTTTTCTGGTATTTTCATCTGTGAATCCATGAAGGCGGGCGCTCGGATGTGGACATGAATAATATCATGGATATTCTCAGGACGTAAATAGAAACACCGAGAACGAAGCCTATTGACAATCCGGTTCTACTATTAACTACTATTCGAGATCTAATTTTCTATTTATTTTATTTGTTTGTTAATTGTGGAAATAGTTTGTATGTACGTTGACTGCCCAGAGCGATCGAGCCAAATACAGCCTCAAGCTATATGGTACGATTTGATATCATCAACGTGAATTGAAAATCCAAGAAAGGGTTGACGGAGACGGATATACGAGTCTAAGCTGCACAATCGTAATCATGCCAAAAGAATATGTATAAAACCTTGAATCTTATTGATAAGTGCTGTGATTCTTTTCAAAAATCTCAGGACTCTGCAAGAATCTTAAAGAATGCCAGTGAAAATACAATTGTCAAAATAGGCGAAACAAATTCACTAGTTGCTGGAGCAGGTATGCGTCGCAGCCTATCGTATTTGGTAAATCTAATCCTATTTCCGGTCAAAGATAAT
The DNA here is from genome assembly GCA_036971345.1 of Dactylellina drechsleri. Classification (NCBI taxonomy): domain Eukaryota; kingdom Fungi; phylum Ascomycota; class Orbiliomycetes; order Orbiliales; family Orbiliaceae; genus Dactylellina; species Dactylellina drechsleri. The sequence continues at coordinate 1,248,150 of JAJTUB010000009.1, forward strand.
CCGCTAGATCTTCTTTGAATCTTGAAACATAATTTTCCCTCATATTTGTATTCTTGTCCTGTACCGTTTGTTAATTCAAACCCCGATAAATGCATCCTCGGATCGTTGAGAGACTTAGAACCAGGGCACAATCAGACAACCCTTACTTGCGTGTTGAGATCACTACATGTATGCAGTGTACTCACCTCATGAGATAGAATTCGGACTACTGAGGTATGACCGATAATATTGCATTTCGATAATTTTGCACGCAAATATGCTTTTCAAGCGGAACAGAATCAACTAACACAACTACAGAGATTTAGTAACTTATTGTGATCACCCAATACATCGTCTTGGAATTTATAGAATAAACTGCATTCATCGCAAACGTGATCTTCACATAAACCAGTTTTGTCAAAGGGAACGATGAAGTGTGTAGGGGGTCTAGTGTTACGTAATATCTTCTCAAAGACTTCTGTTACTCTCGGCGGTCGGTCGAAACGAATATCCAACCAAGCAAGAGAGCCTTTATCACACCAGATAGCAGAACAAAAAGATCCACCTGAACTAGAAATATTTCAAAATATGGATTCTAATGAGTGGGCCTTTGTCAATTTCATCGCGGAATGTGATGAGTGCAATCATGAGTATCATTTTGTTGGGTCCGATCTGAGGCTACACCTCGTGGTTATATGAGTTGATTCTAAAACCTCGCAGCTATACGTAACTACACCTTTGAAATCATTTCAAAATTTCAGGGAATAGCAGCAAAATCTCATATAAATTAGCGCGAAGTTCTTTGAGGAGATTGATAAAATTCAGCCTGATTTTCTGCGCAAATATCTGAGCGTGTGACCGCTAGGATGTGACTGCTAGAATTTTATAGACGTGGTTTGATCCAAGAGCTGAGGGATACTTAAGTATGTTTTCGCCGAGGAAATACATAAACGTGCCTTTAACTTTCAACTCCAATCAATACATCGTCACATCCACCATCGCCATACCATCAAGAAACGTCTCTACCTCACCTAACGGAAGCCACCAAGCTCATTCACTGGATTATTTACTAACAAGATGTCCGAGTCATCCAATAATTCTTCTTCTGGTGTTTCCTTTGAAGAGAAACATCCAATTTCAAATCCGACATCATCCGCTGTACGAAAAGACTCCATTGAACGCCTAAGCATCTCCATGTCTGACTCTGACAAAGACCCTCCAAAAGTGGAGATAGTTCTCCGAAAGAGACATCCAGGAGTTAAGAAGTGTGCTCCGGATATCAAACGAAACTACGAAAAGTACATTGGACCTTATGAGTATGATGACGATGAGGCCATGCGCCACCCCAAGATGCTAAGGCGCAAGCGTTATCGACATATCCGCCAAGATCGTAGACAGCGTATCATGGGAGACGGAAAACCGGAATGGATCCGCAACAAGTACGGAGAGAACATCGACTGTCCAATACGTTGCTGTGAATGTCTTGTTGGTAGAACGTGAGCATATCCCCTTCATTCGTACTTCGTTCAGAATCGGTTTCTCACTTCTCGGTGTTATTTGATAGCCGCATTTATGTCATCTTCTGGTTTGCTGTCTTCTACTTCGTTGCTTGGGCCGGATACTTGGCAAACCATGCTCGAACTTTCCCACAGCGTCGTATCTATCCACCAATTGGGACTTGGGTCACGACTGTCCTCTACCAAGGGCCAAACGGTCCCGATGACAGGATCACTAAGACCTGTACTATGACTGGCCGTATCTTCGCAGATGCCCACCCTACTCCTGGCTCACCTACTCCAGACTACATCATCATTCCGGATGCTCGAAAGAAGATGAAGCCTCCAAAGCCTACTCTTTGCAGGTAATTTATTCGATCATGTAAGTTTCCTTTGTGGAGCACAAAACCGACACTCGAACTAACATTGGAACATATACACTTAATTGACCAGACAGAATACTCTAATATCATATTTCCACATCTCCGTATGATACATTTCAGGCCGAGGCCATGACTGATTTCTTAATTACTCTTATTCACAACATGAAACTGTATCAAACAAAGTAGTGATAGCGCCCATACAAAAAGAAAATTTAATTACTATCTCGATAAGCTGTTCAGCGGCCGTTATAACCTGCGAATCTTTGGTATGAATAAGTAATTTTCTCAGTGGTTGCAACGAACCCCGAAGTTCCAAGATGTTTTAGCGGTTACCATAGATTTAAGATTGATTGAACCCCGTGCTGAAGTGTTTTCGAAGGGTGTCCCCGGACCTTTTCTCTCTGTCCCTCTTTGCGCCAGTGTTTGTATGTCTGTCCATCTCCTACACACACCCTCGTTATTTTTCTAAAATTATGAGTAGAGTTTGATTATTCTATATATCAACACAGTATAGATAATCGGTTTTCTATTTGCTCCCGAAGGCTAGCATAGATAGTATATCTCTTGTGATTTTGTTTTCTCGGTTTTTAGGCGAAAACCGGTTACTACCGGAGCCCAAAGATGACCGAAAGTTCGAAAGATAGATCGAAACTCGTATCAAAATCAGCTTGAAGGCGCCGAAATTACTCGACGTCCCAGCATGTTGAATCCGCTTGCCAGTTCTTAGCTGATCTCAGCTGTTCAAAATCAGATTTCGTGGACGGCGCATCGTTTTTCTTCAGAAAATTAGGTGATTTGGCCAAGATCAATCTAGCGTGATTTGTTCTTCCTTTGTAGTTCCAGCAGCAGAAGAGCCACTAGGCAAGGAAAGAGGTATTCAGCAATCATATGGTATTGAAGAATTCGATCCCAAACTCTGTGGTATATTGTGTGGTGTCATTCTGTTAACAACTTGCATTCTGAGGTTCAAAAATAAGTACCACGCCGAGTCGGCGAAGATATTTTGGAGATAAAGTATCTCGACAGTCCAAAATCCTTGAAATTTATATAGTGTGCGCAGTTAACATGAACACAGCCTTCCTGTCTGCCTGGCCTTGAGGCTAGCACCAGCCTTCCAATGGCCACTCCATCAATAATCTAATCCGGAGCTTTAGCTCGAATTTCTAGAGCCTGTGGGCATTACGCAATGATTGACACACTCTGCCAACTTCGAGTACACATCCGTGAATTGTCGTCAAAATGGTAGAAACTGCAAGGTTAAATGATACGAGGCACAGGGCAATTCGCTTCGGCATCGCGTAGAGACCCACGAAGCCGTCGATTTACCAGACCACAATTATCAGATGTGAGCCCCTGCATATCTCGCATGTCTTTCGCCCTGATTGAATCATTACATTGTTTCGTTCCTCTTGTGACACTTTTGCTTTTGTTTTAATCTACCGGATCGGCATTCGCAGAATTAAAAAGCCTGATACTTAGCTGCAGTTGGAAAACTTGACCGTGAACCGTGAAATCCACGCCCTGTGAAAACCAAAGAATAGGAACTTAGCTGGAAGGCGACTTCCAACTTGCCAATACAGAATTCATTCGAATACTCAATTACCCGCCAAAACCTATGAGCTCTCAAAGCTTGGTTGAAAGTTCATGCAAAATTGTATTTGCACGACAATACCCAACCCATGATTAAATATTTCCAATGTACACGTCAAATATAGAAGCACGACCTTGATACCGCTACTCGCGAGTACTAACATTAAGACCATAACACCCGCGTACCGTTCCACATCGCTAGCTCGGGTCCTTGCGACATCACGGATAGCGGACAAGTAAATAGAAATATATCAATAGATCATCTAGCCACGTTTCTCCAGTTACAGAATAACGTCTCCTAATCTCGAGGCTCAATACAAATGAACGTCTCCGAATCTTACAGGTCTCCATAGGATCTGAACGCTTGTTTTATGGGGGTGGGTTTTCGAGACTATCTGGCAGCGGGGTCCTGCTGCCTTGTCACCAATTTCTTAGAGCTTCAAACAAAATTCCTTGGCGCAGATACCATGTGCCTCTGGTCTATGCCAACAATTCTGAGGACTTTGTATAGCATACCGCATGGTAGTGTCTCAGGGTTTATGCATACGCAAGCTTTTGTTGTCCATTTTAGGCTGCTAGCCGTCCAGTTGTATGTAGCAAACACCAGTTAGACGTGTCCTAGAAACCCGAGCGGTTAGTTACCGAGTCCTATTATTTCCGCCGTCAAAAGTATACACATGCCAGCGGTTCCTTGTGCTACCTCAGAGGCTTACGAACGGACGAACGTGAGCAACGTCGCACTGCCGGTTTTGTGTTGCGAATGAAAATGCAACAAAGTTGCGAGCTAAGCTGTCCTTCTACAAGGACAAGCGCCAGAGAATGAACGCCATTTCGAATGATTCGGTATAGATATTAATGCGCTTTGGTAGAAATAGTAATAGTAGCAGAATCAATTACATTCTCAGGTCTTGGTGGAGGACCGATTGACTGAGTGCAGCCAAGACGGTAGCCAAGAAGCCAAGGCATTAGCTTCCAGCTGGGCACCAACTTTCGTGATCGATCCAATTCTGCGACTCAAGTGTCATTATGCATGATGATACGATGAATGAGAGAGTATAGCTACTCCTTAATTCGATTCTAATGTAGCTTTCATACTACTACATAAACAAGAATTCTTTTGAGTAAACACCTAATAATCATCATTATACTCCTCGTCCCTCCCTTCATCTCTGCCATCATCATAAGCATTATCGATATTATCCCCAAACTGCTCTACCTCTCCAACCTTCTCACCCGCCCAATTCGCCACATTCTCAGGCGCATTGACAATGTCATCCCCAATATTGTCCACATCCTGCTCGAGATTATCCCACTTTCCTTCCACCTTGCCGACCTTCTGACCAACCCAACCCGCCGCCTCCTCGGGCGCATACTCGACGTCCTGCTCGAAATTATCGAACCGCTGTTCGGTTCGCCCGACCTTTTGACCGGCCCAGTTTGCGATATTATCGGGAGCGTCCTCGACGTCGTATTTGAAATCGTCCACTTTGTTTTCAACCTTGTGAGCCTCGTGGTCTAGGAAGATGCCACCGAGGAGGCCACCGGCGCCTAGGGCGGCGTATTTACCCCAGTTGCTCTTCTCTTTTGGTGGGATCGGCTTGGATTCGGGGATTTTGTGTTCTGAGCTTGCGGCGTATTTTTCTTGGTGGTCACCCCAGCCTATACATTTTCCACAAAAGGATGTTAGTTTACATTTGATAAAGGTGGGGTAACTGGCCTGAAGCCAAGCCCGGTGCGTAGGATCGAAAAGAATAACAGTAGAATTGCGTACCCTTATGATATCCATGCTGATCGTAATGGTCGTCGTGGTTGAACGATGACGAGTTACCGCCACCACCATACCCACTCCCACCACCGCTAGAATAGCCTTGTTGCGGCGGCAGTGGACCAGATGGTGCACCATAAGAAGTAGGACGATCCCATTGTGTCCGACCGCTGTTGGTGTCAACATAGAACCAGTGCTGGGAGCTGTTATCGTAACGAGCGATCCAGCCGGGTGGGAGACCGACGTTAGGGTCAGTGGGGTGACCGACGACGTCTTGGTAGTTGTTGTAGGACATTTTCAATACTTGAATCGACTGGCTTAGAAGTACTTTGATGCTAAATGAATGGGAGGTATTGTGATGTGACGCAACCGACAGCTGGAGAGAATAATAAAAGGAAGAGTGATTGTGGACGCGGTGGTGGGAGAGTATTTAAACTCTCGAATGAGGGGCAATGGTAGAGCTTAAAGCTAGCGTTTGAAGCTACCTATCCCTCTCTCTCTGATTCTCGACCCTTCCGAGCTCTCAGCTCGCATCGTCACGCCCTGAAAAATAAATCGTACCTATCCCTAACCTTCCTTAGCTGACTGCATAATGCACAAGCATCCTCTTTTGAGCAGCGGCAGGGTCCTTGTTGACCCAATTTAACGAAATTGTGCAATTGCATGCAGGTATTTGGGGATCATGGTAGGGTTGACAGCAAATCAAGCTTTCTCAGCTCGTTCGATTCAGGCAGGTGCGAGCGAATTAACTCCGAAGCGCGATGCTCGAATGGAATCAAGCTGTGGCTGTTCTCCGAGGCTTCCGGGGTTAGAGTCTTGTGTGATTGGTCTATGCGAGGGATAGTGGCTGGAGAGTCCACGTAATTGATGTGATGCTGCTTTGGACTGGGGGTTTTTGAGGGTCGAGAACTGGCGGAGACTTGATCTTGCCGGGGGTAGCTGCATCCGGGCACTAACCAGTTGCCAATTGGGAGTGGATCGCGCGATATATTCGATAATCTCGATACCAGAGCGGTTCCAAGGGGGCATTCAGTCTGCCTGTAAGGCTGAATTATATAAATGCAATCAATATACAACGGGTTGCAGTTTTATCAACATGCATGCGAGATCTAGTTAGAAGTTGCCAATTGCTAGGCTTTCAATTTTAAAGTCTTTCAGGATTGGCCTTATAAATTCTAGATGTAACGCTAAATGATATACCACAGTCGCTCGAAAATGCCAGACCCAAATTGAACCAAATTTATCTACGCATGAAGTCATAAATCTTGGATATCTCCTTCCTCGTGGCGAGGACCCAAAGATATCAATCATATTCTCAACCCCCACCCCCATAAGCTCCCCTCAACATCCCACCTCGTCCATTCCCCGGGAGGCCCCCATCTGTAAGCCTTCTCTCCAGCATACCACCTCCACGAACTCCAAGCCACAGGCTCACTCCCTCCAATCCCTCCGTGTAAATAATCATAAAAGAAAACATCACAACTCCACAATAACCACACCATCATCCAAGAAACTTTCACCACCCTCCTCACTGTCTTCTCGAGATCTCCATCTCGTCCAAGCATCTTCACACCCTTAATCAACATCGCCTCCCCTAGGAACCCAATAGGCTGTAACAAAAAGAACAGAGCGGCGGCACCTCCCCGTCCGTTTTGCGTCCAGCATCCTAATCCGTGTAATCCACCCGAGTTCCCAAACGCAGTGAAAATAATAATCAATTGAGCCCAAACATTCCTACGGTCGAGGTCGAGTACCCTGAACGCCATCCATTCGCCGGGATACGAAAATGCTTTTTTGAAAATACTGTGCCAAAACACCGTCCAAAATCCACGCAAACTCGTAGCTTCAGAAAGCGATCCGAAAAGAGGCGCCCAACTCGACGGTTGGCAAACGGGTATCGGGACCGTGAACAATATTGCTGCGATGCTATATAATTGACTCAGGATGGCGTATACAGCTAGGAGGGTCAGGTGTTTACGGAGTATATGATGGTAAATGAATGCGTATACGGGTGTAGGAGGGATGTAAGACGGAATACATCTTTCTCGCCAATCGGTATCGGATAGAGGAGACGGGTGGAAGGGAGATTTCCAACATTCCTGCGTGGAGAAGTAAGGATCGATAACGAGGTGATATCCGAAACAGTCAAGAATGAGGTAGGTGATTGTGATTTGTGTGAAATGAGTTTGAAGATGCGATAATATTGTGCAAGATCGATCTGGTGGGGGGCGTATCTGGCGGATTTGGAACTTCCAGCCGACGCCACGAGAGGAGGATATGAGTGATGATGTAAAGCGGATACGCTGGAGGAGAGGGTAGGTCGATAGCTTTGGGTACCCGAGACCGGCCGATGTCCCACCATGACGACTAATATCACCATTGGATGTTCCCTTCGTAGTCCCGTTTGAGATTCTACCGTTCGCGTTCGTCCCGTTGGCGAACCCATTCGTGACACCGTTTGGGAGCGGAGGACTCGACCCGTTAGTATGCCCATTCGCATATCCGTTGACATACTTTTCTTTCCCTCCGTTTGCAACCCCATTTGCACTTCCGTATCTGTGCTCTTTGTGTCTGAAAACTCCGGTATCGTCTTCTGTCCACCAAACGTCTTTATCCCGTCCAATATCCTTCACAACCAACAAACTGAACGCCTGCAAGCTTCCAAAATACGCGCCTGCGCCAACGCAAAACGCGATACCCCAATGACTGCTGCTATATAAAAAGCAGAGACGAGCGTAAAGCCCGAGAATCACGGGTAATGCGATCGCGTTTCGGGTGTGCGATTTGTAAGGGTATAGTAGGAGTGTGAGGAAGAGGGAGAAGAGTGGGAGGAGAGCCTCGTGAAGGAGGATCGGTGTGCGAGATTCGAGAGTTGCGAGTCGCACTGGGAAGGCCGCGAAAGGTGTGATCGCAGAGGGTGGGAAGAGGGCCATTGTGGTCTATTTAGAGACGAAAGAAGCTCTCCGAGACCGCCTTGATGTCTCTTGGTTCCGAGAAAGTGATGGTAGGATATTACTCTGTCGATAATGTCATGATGGTTTTGATGACATGTGGTGATGTTTGGGTAACGATAATAGCTCGATGGCGTCCCTTGCGTCATGGAGTTCACATGCAGCTTGCAACGCAGATGTCCAATCACGGCGGCCGAAGATACCATGCCTCGTCCACGAATACCAAAATGAAGAATTAAATCGATAAGGAAGTAGAATAACTGATAATAGTAAGTTAGATGTACAGAGAAGCTAACTGAAGAAATCGCTATTAAAATGCAAGTGCAAACATCATTTCCGATATATATACTTATGCTTCAAGAACAAAGTGATGTGAAGAAAATGACTCCCCTATACTAATGTAAATATCATACTCACCAAGACCCCGGTATGCTACCACCAGATGCTTCCCAGAATGAAGCTTCTGTAAATAAAGACACTTGCGAAAACCGATTCTATTGATCCCGGTATCGCTGCCTGTCGTCCAGCTCATACACATCCTGATAAATATCTTGATTTTGCAACCGGCCATATAGTCATTTCCCCCCCTTTCTCGTCTCCACAGCGGACCCCGGCATCTCATGCGCAATCACATCGCCGCCACCCAACTCCGCATAATATTGTCCACCCGCCTGGTGTTCTTGAGAAGACCCATAAGCATACGGTTTATCGATCGGTGTTCCATCCGCTTCGTTCCACTGCTTCTCCGTCGCGCGTCCATGGATCTCATGCACTCCACCCACATTAACCACCCCTAGCTGTCCGTTGTTCGCCTGCCACGCGCTCTTCCCTTCCCAAGCTGCGATGGTATTATCCCCACTACCCAGCTCGTTGGGACCTTTGGTCGTTCCATCGATCTCAGCGAACCCGGTAGTGTTGTCGTTAGATTCCTGGGATACCGGCGCTTTACCCGCCTTAGCCTGTTTCTGCTTTCTCCGTCTCCACCATAGGAACCCGCCGGCTATAGCCACGATGACAACGACCCCACCCACGGCTCCACCGACAATAGGCCCTATTGGTGTCGACTTTTTGGGTTTCGTAACGACAATCTGAACCGGTAAATGCGTGACAATATTTTGCGGTCTGTTACTCCAATCCGCTTGGAAGACTCTGAAAGTATTGAAATGATATTCCGCAAATAGATAAACTTCCTGCAAGAAAGCTCTTCCCAACCGCGGATTTCCGCCCTTCGGTAACTTCTTCAACGGGAAGTACCAAACCGTGGAATCGTTGCCGGTACCCAAGATATCCGGTCCGCTAGCTTGTAACGAAAAGGCGGAGTAGGGAACCGCGATGTCCAAAGCTGTCGTATTCTGCGCGGAATCCATAAGGGTAAATGTAAACGACGGGTTTAAATTGACCAGCTGATTGTGCTCGTCCTCGGTGAGGAGGTATAATTCCTGTTCCGCGTTCCACGTTAGATTCAACGCGGATTCAAAGATCGCGCAAGTTTCGTTTGTGAGCCAGAGGTATGGTGTCGTGGAGTCGAGCGCTATCAGGTGGTTGCTTAAGCTTTGTGTCCAGCCTGAGTCGAGGAGTTGGGCGGTCCCCAGTTGGCCTTTATTGTAGATTCCTGAGACGCTGAGGGAGGACAAGGCGAGGAGGAGGGCGTAGGTGAAATCGTTGGATTGGGTGAAGAGGACTTGGTTGTCGATGTATCGCGAGTCATCATAGCCGCCGAATACAAGTTGTGCCGATGTGGATTTTCCTCCTATAAACCCCAGCCAGTCTCGTTAGCATGCACGAAAATGATGTAGAAGACTCGGACAACATACGGTAGACAGCTCCGGCTTGATACCCCCAACTCAAACTCGGAATCTTGCCAGCATTATACATCGACGTCAAAAAGCTAGGCTGCGGATTATTGAAATTTGTAAAATTCGTCGGTTGGTTCCCTAACCCGAATAACCCAATATACCATTTCGGATCGTTAATCGAAACCACAACCTGATCCGAATACGTCGGCGCGCTGTCGACATTGCTTATCCCCAATCTTTCCAAACCGTAATCCCCAATCGCATTGTTCCCCAAATCCTTCTGCAAATCCGTCTTGAAATAGCCCTGGTCCTTCCACGTGCTCGACGAAGCTGGCGTGAATGTGTCGCCGCGCGGGTCGTTACACGCCTCCGGTGTGGAATTGGAGCAGGCCGCGCTATCGATCACCCAGGTTTCTTGCCAGGTGATGGCGGGGAGCACCCGGACGATCTGGGAGGGGGTGCCGACGTGCATGAAGAATGTACCCCATTGTCCATCATTTCCTTCCCTATATTTACGACCCCAGTCAGCGCGAAATGAAAATATTAGTGGAAAAAGACACACACGGGCTTACCAAGCGCTACTAAACGACCAAGTTAAAGCTGTGGCATTGAGATTCGGTATCGTTTGCGAGTTCGCGGTTCCGAGTAGTAGAATCGTGGAGAAAGCCCATATTATCGATCGTGTTGCGGCTGAGCCCATGTCTCTTGCTAGTTTCGAGGACCCTGCCATCCTTAGCCAGGATAAAAGGCGTGAGATAGTGAAATGCGATCGCAAATTCCGATACAAAATACGGTGGTCGATTCAAACCTCCAAAATACCCTCTTTGATCCTCCCGTGGAAGAAAGAAAGAAAAAAAAGTTACCAGAGAGTTCCAACGATATTGGAAAGAAGATGGAAATTTAGAAACGCCCTAATTTTTCGGCGCATGGGCTGGATATAAAGGAGACAGACAACCAACAACAGGAACGGGCGGGTGGCGTTTTTGGCTTCCAAGCATTCTTGCCTTCAGGTGATGTTAAGGTGTTTTTCTCGGCCCCCATGCATGCAATCTCAATCTGTCAATGGTCGCACAGGCTGATGGTGTTCCTGTCCAAAGACGAAATTAGCCTTCTTCTCCGTGGTATCTGCATATTGCGCATTCGCACGTTGGAACATCTTGGGCACCAAACTTGAAAACCACGCACCTGACGTTCGGTATTTTTAGGAATACACAAGTTGCTTCATGTTTACTAAAAGTCTTCTTTCTGTCAGTCGCCCGCAGGTGTCCCACAAGGCATTCCATTCATTCGTAGAAAGACTTTTGCGCAAAAAGCGAACTCAAGAACCAACCGCCGTGTTTGAAGAGGAGTTCCCAACATTTGTCTGTAACTGCCCCCCAAAGCATGTGCAGCAAGTGCCCAAGAAACCAGGAATATTAAAGATCGATCCCGTCCTTCCAAATCATTGGTCGCGCCCAGGGCCAGGGTGAGCCAAGGACGCTAGTGAGGCTGAAAACCTCCGGCTTGTCGGTTGCTGAAAGATGCTAGCTCGCTGAAAAGCTTGGTACTAATTTCCTTCGCTGAGAAAAAGAAGGCGAAGGGGGGTTTGATATTGGGCTGAAGGTTTATTTCACCCGTGAGCCGTGGTGCCAGTGCCGGGAATTTAACCAGGGCCTTGCTGGGCTGGATTGCGCGATGTCCAGAATCGAACCGCGGTATCCGATGTCGTGTGTAACATGCAGTGCAAACCGACAGTCCCATGAGCCGAGTAACCGGTGGAGGAAAACAAGATGAACCGTCGCGTCTCTAGTATAAAACACCCTTCTGTGAATGCCAAAACGATTAATTTGACAACAACCCCTTGAAATTTGCGTCTATATTCATGTAGTCCTAGTGGCAAGAAATAGAAAGTAACTGCTTGTTATATCAATTGATCACCTGGGAGCTAGGTTTTAATTCTCTTTGCAAAACAAGAGAAAAGGTTCGGTTCATGTAGGAACAATATTTAAGACTTCGATATTTTATAGAAGTCTCTCAGTGCTATATATATAGTGAAAGAGGTTTATGGAGTGAACATTTCGGTTTAAATAACATATCCTCAGTCATTCCAGACCCCAGCAATCCTTCAATAGACAGTTCCATTCAATCTATGAATGAAAAATCTTTTGCTATGTTTCTCACTCGGAAGACGTCGTTCGTCACGATACTTCCCAAACATCCAAGATATAATCTCCCGCGTCGTCTTTCGTAACAATCAGGATTCTAGATCCCGTCTCGTCGAAGCCACACAATCCTGGAGATCCATAGTGTGTGTCATCAGGTTGAAACTGGAGAATCGTTTGGCCCGAAGCGTTATCTACCAAGTGAACGTAATTCCAATCGATATGCGAAGCATTAGTCTCTGCGTTGCTGCTTCTGAGAGCGAGGAAGCATGATCCGTCGGGAGACCAGCAGGGTCGTTCGTATAAGTTATCCCCGCACGGCCCAAGGTTCAGCAGGCGTACTGGTGCGTTCTTCTTGCTTAGATCTATGCTAGCGCAAAAGTGTCTCTCTGTAGAGATTTTAGAAGCAGATTCGGCTGAAAACGATGATAAGATGGATTTCTTTGCTGGTGTAAATTTTATTAGGAGTAATGCATTTTCAAATTTCTTGTAATTAGTGAGGGGGGCTACACAAATTTGATCCCCAATGATGAGGATCTTGTCCGTGTGCCCCTGGAAGAAGAATGAAATTGGGAGTTCTAATCCGAGATTCCAGGTAAAAATATACCTATACGGTATCGTAGCGTTCAGCTCAGCTTTGTTTATAAATTCTCCAGTGGAGGCTTTGTATATAGCGAGATAATAACTCTCCCTTATCGGATAATTAGTCCCAGTTGTACAATACAAAGTGACCAACTTTTTGCTATCTTTCGACCACTGGATATCTTTTAGAACCTAATGTTTTGGGCGGTGAACTCGGCAAAGACGCCTATCGTCTGTCCTTCCATAGATATCTATGTCGTAAGATTTGAAGTTTAAATCCTCGCAATGGGCATAGAGTAAAGTGTCCGGAGATAAGCGAGACCAAGAGACAACTTCGACTCTTTTGTAGCATGGACTAAACGCTTGATTGACTACAAGAACTGCAGAAGCATTGGAATCCATGGAAAAGGATATGTTCCAGACCATTATAGCCTGTCGGGCGTCTCCGCGAAAACTGCGAAGGATCCCTACCAAATTTTTCTCATCTTGGAATTCTAGATCCACCATAGCTCCCCTGTAAAAGTTTGGAGACTCTTTATCGCCGTACGTATCCCAGTCAAGAGGTATGCGCACGGGGTTCGCGGAGTTCAAATTTCCAATAACCATTCTCCATAGTGATCGCTTTTTGTTCCCAAATTACTAACCCACACAGCGTAGCTATTGCCACAGGCTGCTAATATGTTCCCTCTTGAGCGTCCGATGTTGATCCTCAGCTTTGGTTATTTCGGTGTCGAGGACCAGCCGGTTGAGATCGCGCTCTTTCGTTTATCTTTCGCATTAAGCATTGGTCCGGAATTGCTATGACTGCTCACAATTGAATTCGTAACAGGAGTGACGTGGTCAACGCCTTGGTTTTCTAGAATATCTGGTAGTGTAAACTCTATTTCCTGCTCCTGCGCCATTGGGCCAACAATGGTGGAACCTTCGTAGACGGTCTCAAGTTCATTGAGATATCGTTGAAGAATGTAGTCGCTTCCATTTGGAAAGCGCGCCCGAATATCATTGATTCCGTTCAGAATCTCGTCCGTTCTTCCATGAAGTTCTTGTCCTGATGATCTTTGAACAAGACCTATAATTTAGCATCGCTTGTTTACTTTAAATATTCATTTTCCTAGGTATGAGATATAACGAAGAACCGCTTACATTGTTGAAACAACTAATGTCATGTTCAGCGTTGCCTTGTATGATTCCAGACGCCGACAGAATTGAGCTGATTTGCCCTTCCCAGAAAAAACCCAAAATGCGCGGCGGAAAGAATTTTTTAGCGCGTCCCGTAGAAAATAATCCACGTCGGTGACTGCGCTGTGGAGTAACTGATGTACTGTCGCTAGATCATCTCTCAAATTACTGGATATGCCACCTTGCGACTGAATTTCGTCCAGCTATTGTAAGATTAATTTCAAAGAATCGACTTCTTCGGTGAGTTGTCGGATTTCAGTCGAGGCTTCTTGAATGCTGCTCCGGATCTTGTTGAGTTTGAAGGTTAGAGTGGTAAGAGAACCAAGGACACTGAAAACCCCAGCGGTGATTGAAAGAGGATCAGTCATGCTTGATTGCTACACCGTAGCAGAATATTTGACGCGTGGGCTTGGACGCAAATGCGAAAGTCCGGTAGGTAGTCGAGCTGATAGATGGCCGACACTATTCCGCCAAGAAAAGACCTAGGACCTTGAGTACTAGTACCTGCGCGAGGCTTTGTCATTTGGTCACCAATATGATCGCTCATATGCGACATTAGCAAAGTACAAAAGCCCAACCTCCAGTCCAAGCGCCTTCAAAAGCCATTATCTTCAGCCTCGCGAACGCATTGCATGTCTGCATATACAACGATTATAATTGACACCAGAATCGAAACACATGATAGAGTCTCTACCTAAGTTTTGGACCGTAGCTATGCATACATGGTTGCTATTGGCAATTTCAACTTTACAATTAGCTTCAGTTGCTTTTTTTCGGTAAAGTTATTTAATTATACACGGTCGCTAATAGCTAATCTCTAGCGCATGTTAGGATATGATAGAGCTGCAAGACTTCGAAAGTTAAGTAGCAGGGCAAAATGGTCACTGGTATCTCAGGTATTGATTTCGCGCTGAGGAGTAGAAGTAGGCTAACCCAAACGGGCAAAACCGAAATACCACGCTGCTCAACGCATTTTAGAACGTCACGCGGGTAACCTCTGTGTTGGGAGGTCGAAGGATGAAATCCCGATTCGCTACCCATTTGAGTGGAATGGGTCCAGGCCAAAATGGGTCTACTGTTTCCTAGTTTAATAATATAACGTATTCACCCCAGAAGTGAAACATCCCCAGAAGTGAAACACAACAAACAAATACATTAGGTTCACCACACATTTTCAATCATTAACATCATCATCGAACAACTATCACCATTGCCACAACCACGACCACCATCACCGATCTAACAGATGAAATGGGCACTGAAATAACCATTTCAATAGATTTCCGAATATAATAGTTATATAACACCTGGTTGCGACTTAATAGCCGATAGGGTATACCCAGGTCGATAGATATAGGCGTTTATGGCGTGTTTTGTAGTAGATACCGGGCTATGGGTTTTAGTCGGATTGGCTTATGGATTATATGTATTAAAACCCGCTGATCACCTTATATGGTGGCTGCAAACCCGACTGGAATTAGTGGTTTTTGGGCTGTGATATCGTTGTGAATAACCATTGAAATCGACGCGTTTTTTGGCTGGGGAATTCCTTATTGTTGTTGTTGTGTTTCACTTCTAGGGATGTCACTTCTAGAGTGAATACGTTATAGTAATACTATTTTTAGGTGTGGACTAGAATTTATCGGTTCGACGGGGATATATGTTGTGATAGGGCACAACATATAGGGCACAACATATAGGGCACAACATGTAGGGCACAGCATCGGTACTTAAATGTTAAATTGCGACCGAGGTGAGGATTTGGATCTTGGTCCTGTAAATATTCTTCCGACAACACATTTGGGAACGATTTCTGAGGAAGCGGTAGAATCGTATCGGTATCAGCGGATATACTTTAGGAAAATGGAGTTGGGAGGTGTTGGAGAATCGGGTAGTGGATTCATTTGCGAGGGCAACATTGATGAATATAATCATCAGGAGGAGGGAGACCAGGTTGGTGTCTTAGAAACAATGCAGTCGGATCAGCAGAAGGGTTTGAGGAGGGCAGGAAGCAGTGCAACGAGTACGAGGAAAGTTAAAGCACGGGCAAGCTTTAGTGGTAAGCGTCAGAAGGGGCGAACTGTGCGGCATTATTTCCGCAAAGAAGGGTTGGGATGCGAAGAAGCATTTATGATGTGGAAACAAAAGTATGACGTTGATAAGAGTTTCAGGGGTAGACCTTTTTCTATTATCTTGATGGAACGGAGTGGGGTCAAGTCTCGCAATTGGATTTCAGGTTTGCAGTCACGGGTTGTGGATGTACGTGGTAGTTTTATGGATAGCGTGGAAGAGTTGGCTAATGTTTCTTCTGATGGGGCAATCGTTGTTTGTGACAACATTAATCTTAGTGGGCGTCGTGGGAGTTTGATTAAATATACTATGATTGGGTTTCTTAAATGTGAGTTTGAAGTTAGCATTCCTGTTTCTCGTGTGAAGAGAGTTCGATGTTCTCTTGGTCTTCCAGTTGTTTTCTTGTTTTCTTGTTTACAGATGGTGTTGATCCTCGGAAGTTTTTGGGAGGCTTGTATCGAGATATATCGGCGAGCAATGTCTATTTCTTGATGTTGATGAGGACTTTGTATATAGGAAGCAATTTTGTTATAACCGTATTTAATTATTATACCCACAAAATTTGTTGGCGTCCCCTCTCTCTCGTCAAAAAATTTCCATGTCTTGATTATAAAATACCTCTTGTAGACCTGCTTCGCAGGGCCCAACTTTTACTGGGTTAGGATGGTGTCTGGTTTACGAGAAAATATCGAAGCCACAACATATGAGGGGTACATGGAAAGATGGATTTGTTACTTATCTATAAGTTGATCTTATTTTCTTCACTTTTCTAATGTTCCTTGGCAATTTGTTGGCTGTGGCTATAATAGATTAAGGTAAATATTATTGTAAACTGTGACTGTCGACGCTATCAACATTAACATCATCATCTCAACATCCTTCACTCCGTGTCTTGCGTCTGGTTTAAGAGACAAATCCTGCAGCTACTTCCATCTCCTCGACACCAACATCTTCACATTTCTAAAGCGCTGCTGCTCTTCAAGAGCCCATCTTCTATTAGAAAAAATTCGCGGATAATTATAAAGAACAAGACGATAGCAATTCCTCCAATCCTTCTGAAATCCAGCTCACCAATTCCCAAAAAATATCGAGAAATTTACAAAACATGCCAAAGCTCTCTTCAGACCCCAAAAAGACACCACCTGAAGCGGCATCTTCTTCGGAAGGGTTGCAAACGGGTTTCAACTCAGAACCCCCATCCACCGCTCCGAAGGACAAGATTCCGCCCTTTCCGTGGCCAAAGGCGCGTACCAAGGGCAAGTTCGCTCCATGGGGCAAGCGCATCTTCGGTGAAGATTCAGACGACAGCGTCGATGAAGATCGTGTCATCGATCCGTCTTTCTTCCGTAACATCAAACTCAACGAACCTTGCCCATTCTTCACCAAGGATGAGCTTAAGAAAGAAAACCGCATTAATGAAATCTTTGGAAGAAAGGACAAAACTAAGCCGTATTGGCAGCACGTTCCAAGGTCTGGGCTCAGTATCCCTACTGCCCCCTGGACTGACCAAAAGGAGCTTCTCTCCGGCAAGCCTGTCGACTTTCCCGCAACTGGTGCACCGCTTTATAAGCCCAAGAACGTTTCATCTGGCCTTGGAACTAACATTCTGGACCTTGACGAGCCTGGTGATGGTGTCACGCAACCCTCCCAAGAAGGAGGTGTCACTGATGGTGCTAAGAAGGAGCAAGAGCAAGAAACACAGCTTGGTAGACCAAAGTAGGTTCTCATGTACACGGGTACTTCATCGTTATTGCTAATGATTGTTATAGTTGGTTTAATAGTTGGTTTCGTCGCCATTTCCCTCCACCATCCGAATGGAACCCGGAAGCTTGGCCTGCTGTCTTTCGCGACATATACTTCAACATTCGTGCTATGCGAGAGTAAGTTCTTTCCTTCACATGTTGCCTACTACTGAAAGCAAAATTTGCTGACCATCCGTAGAATGGTCCATGCGCCGAATCTGAAGTTTCTATCATTGATGACTATCTGCCTCATTTTTGGAGGTGCCATGGTTATGCTCGTAGGCTTTGGTATGGTACGGGCTTCGGAGATCCGCATCTTGGTTGAAAATTACCGTCTAGCTTGAAGGCGATGAAAATTGTCCTCTTTTGCCTCTAGATCAGAGCCATCTTTATCAAACATATTTCTTTTCAAGTCGCTTTGCATGTTTTTGGTACTCTACAGCCTCTCGTACTCTTTAAATAGGACCCTTCTTGACTTTAATTTACCACTTAATATCTTACTCTTTTTGGATGAATAACGCCAAATGATTCTTGTACTCT
This sequence comes from Dactylellina drechsleri, assembly GCA_036971345.1. Taxonomy (NCBI): domain Eukaryota; kingdom Fungi; phylum Ascomycota; class Orbiliomycetes; order Orbiliales; family Orbiliaceae; genus Dactylellina; species Dactylellina drechsleri. The sequence continues at coordinate 1,266,364 of JAJTUB010000009.1, forward strand.
TAACTATCATGTAGCTCGCTAAGAATTATATTTTTAACACCACTCGAACATCGTTTAGATATACACGGTAGATTTGCTGAATATTCGAATGTGTGGATTGAATTTATTATAGGGTTGCTCCGAGCGCAAGAAAGGTTGCGAGACTAAGGATCGTTTTGTTTGACACTGGCCCACCCTCAATCATTTTACTCTCAACAAGCTCAGCTAATTATTTATTATTTTCTACCATAATACACAGCCTCTCTAAATTCTCTACTACTTCTTCTCTTCCTATTCTGTTATTATCAACCTACCATAGCAACAATGGTCTTCAACAAGCTTACTAAAGTCATCACCACCACTTCAGGAACAGGTGGCTACACCGACTCGAAAGACGACTCTCAAAAATCGCAAGGAGTTCAAACGGAGAGTACCTTCAAGACTCAACTCTGGAATCGAGATTCTTCGTTCAGAACTAGTTTCCGACGTCAGATAGCCTCTTTGAGCGCTTGGAGAAAAGATAAAGGTCATCGACGTGAAGTGCGCAGGCAGAGCACGAAAGCCTACCGCGAGGCTTTCAAACTGCGATTGGAGCTTGGTGAGGAGTCTGAAGCTATTGTCTTCATTGAAAATATACGGTTTGCAACATCTTCCTATGTTTTGAGGTTAATTGGGGTTTCGAGGTATCTAATATAGTTTCATATAGTTTTCGCCACCGTGGAGGAGATTCTATCGATTATGACGACATTGTCGCCCAGGATTTTGTGGAATCTGTGGAAGATGCAAAGATGTGGCCAGAATTATGTACCGTCCCCGAAGTGAAGTTTTGGAGTCATCAACCTGGCAAGGAAGGTAAAGGTCGATTTGTAATCGAGCGGGGCAAGTATCCCGTTGTCGATTTTATCGTCGAACTTGTGATTGTATTCTAGTGAGTGAATTCATCCACATTCTTCCAAATTGAAATTATCGACTCTCGTTCTCGCTCTGTGGTATGATGATATTCTCCCCTTTGGTAAAACGCTAACGTTTCGCAACCATATTCTAATTAGTCCTCTCTTCTTGTTTGTGATGTTTATTTTCGTGGTTACGAACTTGGCATCTTTCTCGATTGGTCAATGGCTTATTGGGATATTTGCGAGACGCATGGCGGGCCCAAAGCTGGACTTCTATGGATTGTTCTAGTTTAAGTAGTGTGATTTGGTGAATCTTGACATGTGGGACTTAAATGTCTTATGTCATTGTAACTGGAATAAGATTACACACTGTAACTTGCAATGTACACACTATTGTAAGAGATATATTGTCAAAGATAACTTTGGAATGGAAATTTTGTCGGTGGGAACTATCTAGGGTGATTGCTGAATAAAGTCGGGGTGGTTGCCGGAGTCCACATAAACGTTACCAAAACTTTCGCTCTTCTCCCGCTTTGGGCTTCTAAATCACTACTTCGTCTTGCTCTCTATCCTTCAACCTTTAACTCTTCTCGACCCCCAACTTACCCTTTCAACATTGATGTTCCTTTAACATTGCACAATGACAAAGCTTGAATATCTCCCAAGACCTAAGCCCAAGCTCCGCGACTCTACGATTAAGCTTTTTCTTGGCGATTTCATAGGATTTGTCGAGTAGAATCTCCCATATCCCTTCTACGTTGCAAAAATTACCTAGTATGAGGTCACTGATCCTTATTCTACCTCCGCTAGGTATTTGTATCAACAACTCCAAGCAGGCTACGGAACAGGCAAGCTGCAAGACCAGCCATTCTTCGATGAGAAATATGGTGAAGAAGACGAACGAGACCGACGGAAAGAATATGGCTATGGTCAACCTCCCAAACCCCACCTAGATAAATGCGTCGAATGGATGTACGTCACTCTCTTCCTTGTCCCTTCTATTAATACATATGAACTGCAATCGATGCTAATGAGAACGTTGATGTTAGCGCCAAGAACCCAATCTATATTATTTTCATGCTTTTCGTGTCCGCTATTCTGATCGCATTTCCTACATACGCTGCGATAGGATACGCGCACGTTGATGAAATACCGGCCGCTATGATTGATGATGGATGGACGGATTTGCCTCCTCATTTTTACCCGCCAGTGACCACTCCTGAGGATGTCTTTAAGATCAATAAGCCGAAGAGAGTTGCCTTGGTCTCCCTTTTCAAGAAACTTGGGAAGGACGCGTCGATTTTTGAAGATCCAGTATTTGATTAATAGACCGATGTGACTATATTCGTGAGAGAGATATAATACTTGAAGCTTGTTTGGAGATTTCTACTGTTCATTTTTAAATTGTGGATATAACTTGAAGATTGTTGCAATGATAGGGTGGATCAGAAAATTCAGAAAATTCAGAAAATTCTTATTATCTACCATTAAAGGCTCTATAACCTACACATTTGTTATATTCAGGGCTACTGCTAGCTTCCCTTCTTTCGTATTCCCCGGCTCCCCTTTGTTCAAATCCCACTCTCGTTGCCCGGATAAAACCTCGCTCGTTGCTGGAAACCTCATCCAAACCCCTAGAAATATCTCTCATCAACATCTTCTACTTCAAACCGTCAACTTCTACAGTCTTCACCATGTGTCGCCAGAAGATTCTTTACGACTGCGGTCACATCGAACTCAAATGGAAGCCTTACAAATGCGTTGGCGGCTTCGACATATGCCCAATCTCATCACTGATGGTCATGCCGAAACCAAATGCAAGCACTGCCACATCGACCTAGAAGAGCTCAAAAACGAAAGCAGAATCCATGCTCCCGGCGAAGTCGAAGATGGTGTTGCTGCCACGGACAATGAAAGCCAACTCCTCCGTCGTATTGATTTCCGTCGCCGAAACGTCAAAGCCACCGCACCGTCCATGAGGTTCGACCGCAGGTGTGAGGCTATCCAAAAGTGGAGGTGGAAGATCCATCAGAGGTATCTGAGAACTCTACGGGACCCGAGTGAGGCCCACAGGCGTACCACGTCCGAAGATTCGAATGTTATAAAGGGTGAGAGTTGGTGGCAACAATGGAAGCCGAAGGCTTTTGGTGGGACCGGAAATCCTCCTTACAGGAAACCTGGGATTTTGATGAAGAACCTCGCCAAGGTATGTATTTTTCAAACACCTTTAATACCAAACTTGGTGAAAAGACTTTAATACCGGCAAATTGTGATATTTTTGTAGGAAGGGGTTGAGCAATGCTTTTGCTGCGCTGAAGACAAGAAAAAGATCCGTATCAATATCGACTACAGTGAGAAGAAACTCAGCGGCCATTGCGAGTGAGTCTTACCGTCCTCTCGTCTTCGATTGTGACAACCCCTAATAGTACATTGGTTATCAGGAACCTACGCCATTCGAGCTACAATTCTTTTTATAAGTTTAAATTTCGATAGGCTCGTTTTATCAAACCTGTATGGCCAATAGCCAACGTGTGCCTGCGAGACCAATGTGTGTCGAATAAGCGCCTGTTAGAGGCTTAGATAACATGTCCCCTCGATATACAACGAGATTCTAATGTGCGTTTTGAAATTGTTGCTTGCATGAAAAGAACACCCTTCCAAAAATATATTTCGCATATAAGAAACGTTTAGAATAGACGTAGTGGTTTCTCCTTTTTGTTCCAGGAACACGTATTCTTATTTCTATCAAATGTTATGGTACTCGCCGTCGAGATGCTGCTTAGGTTATTTTTAACGGTTGTCGTACAATTAACACTTCATTTAGCTGCTGCAGCATCAGCCAACAGCTTAAATGAGAATATCGGAACATGGGAGAAGAAGTCTAAAACCTATTGGTTCATCCCCCCTAAAATCGAACGGGGGCGGACACTACAGGAGGAAGATAAGATTGTTAATAGACTAGCAGAATTGTTTTCGGCGTATTTGCTACCTCCGAAGAAGTTTGCGGTGCGCAAAATGAAGAGCAAATATCTCGGACTCCTTTCAGTTGTTGTCCACTTAAAATTCGACCCTGGCGACCTTAAAATGATCAATATATGGAAAAATGATAAAGATGATCTGTATAAAAAGGTAAGCGCATGCTTTGAAGTTTATTACAAGTACATAGTGAAATCCTCCAAATTTGAAAAAAAATAAAAATTAAATTAAATATGCTTTTTAAGTGTGAACAGATTTGATTGCTAATACGGCTTCTACTATATACAAACAACCAGCTTCCCGGCTTGAGTATAATATACCAAGCACCGCTCCGAAACAACATAATAGACAATGCGCGAAAGGATATACCTGAAGAGTATGGGCCTCCTGCCAATGCCAAGCCGGTTCGCTTTGAGAATCGTCAATATTCTGTTGACCCTGAAGGTCAAGATCCGGGGATTCAGATAATTAAGAACGCACTCTGGGAGATGGAAGACATCTCAAATCCTCCAGATGTCACAAAAGAACAGATGGGAGGAACGGGGTGGGAATGGAAAAACGCTGGCAAAGATGTGAACCTTTATGTGATTGATACAGGTTGCGATCCTCGGCATCCGGTATGTGTGCATATTTATGGATGGAGGTGCACCATCGCGCCAAAATACCTAACCTCAAATCCCAAAACACCACCATTTCCTCGAGAAGAAAAGTCAAAACGCTTCTATGGGGATACCCAGATGCTCCGCCATGCTAACTATCCAATGAGCCTTTTACAGGAATTCAAGAACACAAAATTCGTCAAGTGGATTTACCCGGGATTCTTGCCGCTCGAAGAGCCTGGAGACACCCCCAATTTGGGGCTCCGGAGTGACAATACAATCCGGGTGAGATATCACGGCACGTCCGTCACCGCCAAGGCTGTAGGCCAAAAGACAGGGGTCGCGCACGACGCCGACGTTATCGTCGTAAAATTTCAAGAAGGGGTCGATAATCGAGACGCCTTATACCGCGTAATTGATGGGCTCGCCCAAATCTACGACTATAACTACGAATCAAAACTTCCTAACAATTGCGTGATAACTATAAGCTCAGGTTTTAAGATAAGGGATTTTCAAAATAATATACTGCACGCGCTAGATAAGCACTCAAGAACTTTGCCGTTCCTGTTGATGGAGAGTCTTCTCATCACACTGGCTGATATCGGTTGCTATATAGTTGTTGCCGCTGGTAATGATAGAAATGTATGTATCCAGCCAAACACTAACGTTTCCCGTATATCTTTTCTATGTCGAGGCTGCACGTCTAGTGTTTTCGCAACTCAGAACTATGGTTTGGACAACTAATATCCTTGTGACTTATAGAATGCGCCTATAGTGTCATTTCCGGCTTTGTTTAGTTCTCAATTTAATCCTCTCAAGGGCAGGGGTAATTCCTTGATTGTCGTCGGGGGACATGACCAATACGGTAAAAATATCTTTCAACAAGATAAGTATGTTTGGATATCTGCTCCTGCCGTTGGAATTACGGTCGCTCGTGGCTATTCCACCGCCGATAGTCCAGCATATGGCCCCCTCAGAAACACATGGGAAAGGAGCAGTGGATCTTCGCTCGGTTAGTTTATAAGATTAACCCTTTGCTCAACTGAGATTATACTTTGACTCGACTATACGGCTACGCGTACCTAAGTACGAGTCTAGACAATACTTACGCATATTGATAATTGTTAACATATATACGCTGACTATATTTATAAACTGCAAACGTTTAGCAGCGCCCGTAGTTGCCGGTTTAGCAGCGACCATTATATCAAAAGGTTTTCACCGGCCTGACGAGGTGTTGCATGGACTCACTCGGGATCCTGTAGGCCCAGAAGATCTAAGACGTGCTTTCAATGGCATACTTCCCGACCGGTGGCCGACAGAATGGAGAAAAAATCGATTGGGAAAGTAGCAAGATAGATTCTGTATACTGTAAATTTATAAGCCCTGGGAATTTCGGCGGAAGGTCCTAACATCTAGTTTAGTGTATGCCACAACCTTGACTCAAGCTTCTCCGCTAAGCGTCAATACGAGGATTACTTTAAGACTAGCTAGCTAGGGTAGAATCTAATTGAGATGAGCTCTAGAGGATGTTTTCAAGATATTTACATATGTCATTTTTCGTAGTATATATAAGTATTCTTGTAATATAATATCCCTTCTGTCGCCGCGGTTCCCCTACCGAGATTGATCCCACAAAAGGGCGTGCAAGATCCGTTGATCCATCATACCGGCAACTCAGCAAAATATATCGCACTATTATAACTCCATCACAACTCCACCACCTTCCCGAAAATACCTACTTGCGCTTTATGAGACTCCAAATCAAACCAGAATGTTCTACCCTTCTTCACCATTCCACCGATCCTCTAAAGTATCTTTCAGTTAACGGGCTAGTCAAAGTATCAGACTGGTATAGTTCATACTCAACCTCGTTGTCATATATATCCGCTACAATGCAGAACCAAGGGGACGACGGAAGGTTCCGAAATGATTTAGCGGAGTCACAAGAGTCATCGCAGGTCTCATATTTGCGTTTCTTTGTATCGTCAAAGATAATATAAAGATAAGTCAGCTGATATGAATTATAAATTCTAGATGCATACGCCGGATAAAGTAATTAATGAGGGCAATCGACAACAGGAAACACCTCCATATGCTGGCCAGCGAGAGGATCAAAGCATTGCCATCGATATTGAAGGAGTCCAAGATGACCCTAGGCCCCCGATTAGACCGGGCACGCCAATCTCATTTCTCAGTCAAGTCGTTAGACGAACGGACGATCGATCCGGTGACGACACGGCCACTGAAGAAAGCCCAACAATAAAAGAAGAGCCAGTGTCGGATCTGGTCGATAGACATACCCCAGAAGGTCCTGGTGGTTCAGATATTCACAGTCCCCAGCAGATCGAAACTGAAGTCATAGTGCGAACTCCACAGGGTGATAGCGCCGTTCAAACATATACCATTATCAAAGCATCTGCCCCTAGATCCTCTGCCCGCGGTCGTGGATCCAGATCACACGCTGCGATTCGTGGACCGAGAAGACGCTGTCGCATTAAACCCCCTCCAGCTCCACCCGTCGATTTCCAGCCGGTCTCACAAGCTAATATGGCCTCAACCCTTCAAAACAACATCATAGGGCCTCCACAACCCATCCCGTACCCGTTCCCACAGGCCCACATTCGACCTAGTCTCGGTCCTCCTATTCACTTTTTTCCTGACTACATTCCCCAGCCGGTGCCCGTGATTGTGACCAGAGCCCAATCTGCACCAGCAACCCAGCAAATACGAGAGGGATATCACAGAGATTTGTTCTACGGTGAACCGTGGGCTAGATTCGAGACTCTGGTTGATATTGCAATCGCGACGGATCTCGCTCAGCAGGGCGATAGGGATATAGCTTACGTTTTGGAAGGTCTGAGGCGGTATCCTCCTTATAGCAGGGAATACCAAGATTGTCTCCAATATCTCTCAGAGATTGATTTGAGATAGGTGTTGAGGTTGCGAACGAACAATATGGCAAGTGAGTTATCTGTTTTCCTATAGGGTTTGTTGCATTTTGGACTAATGGGAGATAGATGCGGAGAATGAACAGCATCAGATTAATGTGGACATTGAGATAGAGATAGAAGAAGCTGGAGCAACAGATGATAATGGTGATAATTAGGGCTAGTTTGATATCATTATAAGCCTCTAGATTGATTCTCTGAGGTCCATCGTTCTGAGAATATGGTAGCTTTGTAAGTGGAAGCAAAACTAGCTGGAGCTATATATAGAAACTACGATAACGGCTGGTTCAAACTCACTTTATAATTTTATTAACGTGCTGACTATTCTCATGAAATGCATACAACTCCATCTATTACCAACATGCGATATCTTCTACTCTCTTCCAGCCAAAATCAAAGCCTTCGCCAAAGCCTCAGGATCGCTAAACATGACCTCATGAGAGGCGGAAGGAATCCTGATAAACCTGTACAACCCCAATTTCCCAGCCATAGCCTCATACATTCCCAACGGGATAGTGCAATCTCCATCAGCAAATACCACTGATCTCGGAATCTTAGGCGGCATAGCGTAGAACGCCTCCGTGTTTGTGACTTTATCCTCCCATAGACCCCACGGCTGTCTTCGTAGCGATTTGTGGACCTCCCCGGCGAGTTCTAGATCTGCGTCGCCGATGAATAGGTCGCGGAAGACGGGGAAAGGGACGTCGAATGAGTTATCGTCTGGTTTATAGGCACTTTTAGTTAGATTTTATCCGGTACATTGTGGTGGGATAATAAGGGTATTTAAACATACCTGAGGCGTCGGCGATGGGTTTGTAGAATACCCTTGTGAAAGGCGGGGAGATATCGAATTGACTCTCGCCTTCGCTTGGTATGAAGGCGTTGTGATATATCATTCTTTTTACTTTGCCGTCTGCGAATCTGCTCGCCATATCGGTGATTACTACACCACCCCAGGAATGGCCGACACTATATCATGGTAACATAACAAACGTTAGGATCTGCTCTTCTAATCAAGTTATTTAGATATGGGCTAAGTGACGTACAGGACGAAGTTTTCAATTTTGCGTTCTTCAATGTAGTCTACGACACCTTGGATAGACTGGGAGAGGGAGTGAATTGTTTTTCCATCAGCGTCCTGAAAGGGGACTGTGGGAGAATGGACTATATGGCCTGCTGCTTCGAGGTGCTTTCGGACGGGATCCCAGGAGTGACCCCAATGCCAAGCTCCGTGGATGAGTACGAAGGTCAATTGTTCTGAGGATGGATAAGTGGATTTCGACATCTTTGTGATATTTTTAGTGTTGCACGCTGATGGGCTGATAATTAGTGTGATAGGATTGAAGACTAGTGAGGAATATAAGAGCCAAGTTGACGCTAGCGAGAACTAAGACGAAATAGAAGCTTAAGATGGAGGGTATCGAGTTGCAGTATTGACGTAGAACAATTGAACAATGAAGCGGGGTCTAACGGTCCCTTTTATACTCCAGGCCTCGTCCGGCGACATTATCTGGTACTACCATGGTTCGTAACTGCCGACCGCCACCATGGGATGCAATCATCGTGAACTAAGATCTGAGATATCATAATTGGATCTCTATTCAAGTTGCTAAGATTTGAATGTATCTGCATGCGTCCGAAACAGGTTAGGGCGACAGCAACTCGATGCTAGTATCTGGTCCTTCATCCGTGGATCAACACCGACGGGATTACTATCGCTCGTGCCTCCTTCGCCATATTTTCCCTCTTTTCTTACGGTTACATGTGCCGAACAAGAACGGTCAGTCGGTCATTCTCGCAGCGTGCTAGCTGCTCAAAGTCGCTGTATATTAGCGTTGCTGACCAGCATACGGTCGAAAATAAGCGAATGCGAACTATTCAGGATCTAGGGCAACGGTTGGTAACCGGGCTGAGATTTGGGTTCACGTTGGAAGCCAGTTGATTTGTTTAAGAACGGCAGTTGGGACAATATTTTCTGTCGGGGTTACCTCAGGGGGATAAGATCGGAAGAACAACTGGATGCGGCACCTGCTTGGAAGCAAGTGTATATTCTACGGTTGAACACTTCGTGAATTTCAATTGATAGTTGCGGGCTTGGCTGTGGGAGCATCTCCCTGTTCGATTATTTTTACCTTCTCAGCCACAAGGTCGTCGTTATCAGAAATTCAAGTAGAAATGCAAAAGACATTGAGAGATTCCGTGAACCGTCCAGACCTGATCAGTGTAACGCGAGAAGTAGAGCGAGAGACGAGATCAGATTTTGCAAGAATTATGATGTACAAAGTAATGCCACGATAATTCTGGGGCTGCAGAAACAGGTACAGCTTGTCCTACCCAGTGTCACAAAACACCGCGAAAACGTCCATGCGGAAACAACACACGTCGCCCTTGCTTCGACTCGAATTGGCCAATTGACTTGGCGGAAGTCGATGAGTAATTCCCAGAGTTCTTAATCAATTGATCATGTCTGAGAAAAAAAAAATCTACATCGGCCCGACTGGTAGCCCATGCTTATTTGCCCTTTTACTATTTTTCCCCTAAATATTCTGAGGCTTAGTTGGTTAGAGTTACTTAAGCACGTTCAAAATCTCTCAGCTACAGTCACAGGACAAAATGATTTCACGAAATCGGCAAACGAAACGCGCAACGAAAATCAGTGCCTAAATTCAACTTGCAGTAGCACAATCAATAATAGCTAAAATTACATGATTTTAATGCTATTCGAAAGCGGAGATCTAATAGTTGACAACATAATTGATAACTAGTACTTTGTGTACCAGCCCTTGGCTTTGATGATGGTTTTATAATAAGCTAGTATTAATGTTGCAAAGTTTTTAAAATAATTATCATTTAAATTCTATTATACTTCCACCAAAACAGCTTTAAATGTTTTAATAATTTTATTTTTATTTTTTATATTTTTAATATAAGGGTAGTGCTTATATAACTAGTTTTTTAAATATTACTAAATATATTCTATTAAATTAAGATTTAAATTATAAAATAATTATTTTATAATAATTATATTATATTCTATTAAATTAAGATTTAAATTATAAAATAATTATTTTATAATAATTATATTATATTCTTTAAATTAATTTATAGCCATATAAGCTTTGTATATTAAAATATTATCATACATAAATATAAAAATTTAATTTAATTTATCTACTAGTTATTTATAGAATTTTAATAAATATTTAATTAATATACTATTAATATAATATTCACTAATTATAATTTATTTTATAATATAAATTAGACCAAATATAGTATTAATAAATATAGCCTACTAGATTATAATTTTTATATTAAAATTTTTTCATTTAGTATTAATATACTCTTTATTCTACTTTTCTATTAATATTTTAAATACTTAAATAGTATTAAGGTCATTATTATACTCCACCTAATATTTATTATTTTAGATTATTTTGTGTTAATTTTTTATTATTTAGTTTTTGTAATATTATATTTACTCTAACTATTGTTTAGTATATTTTTTAGTAAACCTAAAATATTATTTTATTTTCTATTTTTGAATATTTTCTTTTTTAAGTTGTTATTATACAGTATATTTATTAATAGTATTATTGGTAATATTAGTTATTAATTTAGCTAGTAATTACTATTTATTCAATTTAGTAGAATAATATAATAATCTATTAGTATGTACATTAGTCTTCTTTAGATACTCTAGTAATTTTTGGGTTTTTGTAGAGTTTTACTTTAATAACTTTTTTATTATTTTTTAGATAGTAGTTTGGTTAAGTCTGAAGATATATACTATTTTAGTGTTATTATATTTATTTGTATATATAATAATAATAGTGCCTCTTTGAAAATTAGTAAGTGTATAGTTGGGAGTACAGGTACCTAATAATAATATTAGGACATTTTCTAGTACCATTTGTTCCTGGTGGTAGTTATAATGGTGGTTGTAGTGGTGGTAGTGGTCAGGCGTATCGACGCATAAATTGAAAATTTTGTGGTGTTGTGAAATCTTTTTGTCTTAGAACTGTATACTAGGACATCAAGCGAGAATACGATCCAATTCGGCCAAACTTAATCTCAAAACCAACGCTTCTCGAAGGCGCCTCAAGCATCTTCCAAACGAAAATATCATTCCAAAGTCCGTCAAGAAAGAAAAAAGGAAGAAAAATTATTCTGCTTTTAGGACTAGAGTTTTTTGGCCTTACAAATTAACTTTTGCGGAATCTCGGAAACCAGCGGATATTGTCGTATATTCGACGCTTCTACGTTGCAGTATACCTTCGCAAACCGCGAACGCCACAATGAAACCCTTCAATTTACAATTATCGTTCGATAATGCTTCATACGTCAATTACTCGGTCGTTGATTATATCACGTTTCTGGAATAGTCAGATATGTTTGAAACGTAAGCATCCAGCCTTAAGACTAGCTTACAAACCTAAAGACGACCATGAATCTATCGATGGAGAAACGTCTGTGCGTCAATACGAAACTCAAAAACGAGGATGATCCACCCACAACCAGTATGAACCAATCTCGATCTCAAGCTCAAAGATGAATGGTTATCATCCCATCAAAAAAATCAAATTCGCTAATTCATTTACAGAAACAGAGCGATAAAATTATAAGACGATGATTCAACATGCCAACTCCGAAGCCCAGCTTGCGCATGTATTCAGCCCTAATTAACCATCCATATACTCCATTCAATTATATATACCTTGTTTGATAATGTCTCGTAAACCAGACGCCAGGGAGGAACCCCCTGGCTTATATGATTTTCCAAATTATACGTCCCCATCACTTTATCCCCATTCATTCGATATATACGTTTCCTGTCATCTTCATATCATTCCATCATGTGGGCCGCTGCTGGGTCCACCAACACCGCCACCGCCACCACCAACCCATCCGTCAACCTCGCCCTTCACCCAGTTCCGCATCCACCCTCTAACCCTCTCCTCCACCTCTTCAACAATCGGATCTACCTGTATCCCAAAGCTCTGTCGCGGTATACCCCTCTTCCCAAACGCCAATCCAGTGTCGGGATCGATAATACCTGCTCCTCGTAACTTCATCAAAGTGTTAAACCTCTCATGCATCAAACCCGGCTCCAACAGCGTCTGATGTATAAAATATCTCCGAAATCCTTCCCTATCAAGCAACGGGATAGCGGCCGGTGGTTCCGGGTTAACGCACTTTGGAAGGAACGAAGGCGGTGGCTGAACGGGCGGTAGTTCGAGAAAGTGGGGAAGGTCGAGGAGGGAAAAGTAGTTTGTGAGCAGGCTAGAGATGAAGTCTTCGGGGTCTGGGTGGAAGAGGGATTGTGCGAGGCGGATTTGTGATTCGTCTTTTCGCTTCGTATTAGCATTCCATACACGAAGGTGCAACGATACTCAGGGGCTTTATTTGGGTGTAAACTTACAGAGGTTGTCTTCGACTGCGTATCCCATTTCTTCCCAGACCTGGCCCAACGTTTGCGGATCTAATCCTTGCTTACCGCGACATTTGCTTTGGTAATAATAGTCGTAGATGCCGTCAAGAAGACGGAACCACATGCTAGACCATTGGCCGTTAACGTTGTAAAATTCACCCCACATGATTTCATCGTCTCTTCCAGCGTCACTAACGGCGCGACTCTGTCTCGCTAGTGAAGCCGAATTGCCGCTATTCTCGCCATGCGCTGAAGCCATAGCTCCTTCATTGTACCAATCTGGATATTTAACGGTAGTTTCGGAGTACAATGCTAGTTCTTTTGGCTTACGAGACGCAGACGTTGGTGTTGGATAAGCGTTCGAGGATCGAAAATCGACCGAAACTGATTTCGGTCTTCCTTCCACCGACAAAGGTGTACTAGCATCCGGTGTGAATTGGGCGAGTTGATTTGTAGAATAGTTTGTATTCGCACTGGTATAGAAGTCTTCCTCCGCTGAGATTTTCTTGGGAAGCGTCGGCACGCTCCCTCGTCTCAGTTCCTGCTGCCGCTGAATGATCGAATCGCTATAAGAGGTCGCGCTGATTCGACTAGCGGACGTGGCCGTGCTGAGGTGAGCGTTTCTTCTACTATTGTTGACATCGTAGAAACTCAGTTCGTCGAACATATCCTCGTGTTGGGTATCCCATCGTGTTTCTAGTTCCCGATTTGAAAATTGCGGTTCTTGAATCACAGCAGCTGCCGTTTGTTTCTGAGCTTCTATTCGCATTTCATGTTCCCGTTGTGCTTGCAAGGCTTCTTGCCACTCTCTATCGGATAATGCAAAGTCTAGTTGGTTACTGATCACCGGCTGAGGTGGAGGTGGCGGCGGAGGTTGCAGTTGAACTTGAGGCGGCGGTTGGATCTGAACTTGTACTTGCGGCTGCACTTGCGGTCGCACGAATCCCGGTATGGTTTCCGTTTCCATCTGAGATGCTACGACTGAAGGCAGAACGTATCGCGGCGTTGATAGCGGCGTCGCGCCCGGTGTGGGATAATCGACAGGAGATATGGGCATTTGCCCGAACCCTGGAGATGGCGACACATTGTAGGCTGGAGATGTGGGACTGGCGATTGAGCCTGGGAATGCGTATCCGTTCGATTGGGGGGTAGGATAGAAATGTTGGCCTGAATATTGTGACAACCTCTGCTGTGACTGACGGTTTGAAGTATTATGGAGGAATGGCGAGGGTAGCGGTTGTTGGAATAGAGAATTCCTACCGTTCCCCGAGGAGGTGGTATCAACAGAGAGCTATAGAGGCGATGTTGTCAACATCAATGCTTGACGAGATGAAAGATTCGATAGCATCATCGCGCAGCAACACACACCGCTATGCATGCAAGGGTCCGCCCGGAACTCTCCTCAGCGACGGGTATCGATATTCAGGACGGATAACAATGCGATAAACATATACGTACCTGCTGGTTGGGATCTCGCGGGTGAGATATTTGCAAGTCCCTAACCCCTCCTCCCGAACTCCTCTTCGAGCTGACAAACGACCGTACCAAATTCATATCCGCCACTTACTGAACCGTGTTGGTCGTAGCGCCGCTGAGTCGCAGATGTTCGTTCAGCGGTTAATGCGATGTCTGTAACTGCACCATGCAAACCAAACTGAAAAAGAGGTCGAGAGAAGGTCGATAGCCACAGCTGCACAGGAAAAATTCCCTTGCAGCAAACAGGCAGAAGGAATGAAGGAACCGCGAGAGGTTGAAAAGGATGTTTAATGTCGCGGCATGAAGCAGTTGTGCCTCTTTATCAACTTTTTCCTCAAAAAGAAAATAAAATGCCGGCCTCCAACCTACGGGCCGCCATCTCACCTCTCTGGGCTTAGTTCTGAATGTTTGGCTCCAATCAAAGCGCCGTGCTCTTGCTCAGACTGTGGTTAGCTACTTTTAGGAATAAGCCCAAAGAGATGAAAACAACCTGAGGGCTAGGATAACGGAGCCGACGACGGTTTTTTCAAGTCGCAAATTTTAATGCAGCAAACATATTGCTCCTGCAGGAATACGCAGGTCACATTATCCTTCATATGCGGGTCTTTTGAGGGGAATTTAGGAAAACAAAATAGCCAGGGGCCTTTCGTCCCTTTTCCATGTCGTACGAGGAGAGCATTCTGGATCTTGCAGATGCTGTTGGCGAATGACGTCCCAGAGACTCGAATGATTTTGAAGGAGCGGGATCTGTTTTAGTGCAAGCGGTGGTGTTCTGCTTGATCGAATAAGGTTGTCAGCGTAAGCGCCCTCAGTCGACTATTGACCAGGGTTTTTGGGTTAATTCTTGAACAAGTATTGCGCAACAGTGCTAAAGGAACCCACGGCCCCCTTTTGTTGGTGAATTCGAACGATTCGGCCGATGCAAAGATCATATGAGATTTCTTGATGCTACATGTAGCACTGTGTTATAGGTGATCATATCGATTTATTGATATTGACGGCGGGTGTTGCCTTTTCTCAAAGCCCGAGCTAACTAGATGCGGAAGATCATGAAAGCCACCTCGGGGTGTATTTTTGGATGTGGAGCTTCATCTCGACGGTCGCTTCGAATTCAATTGTCTCATTCACGCCTCGACGATGTGTTGATGGACTCGAAACCACATTCGCGAGGATAGCTTGGATGAGATAAGCTGAGATGGAGGGTCGTTAGATGGAGTCTCTGTGGTCCACCTTTTGCGTTGGTCCGTCAACAGAACCCAAGCCTTCCTAACGCCACGCCTGGGCGCATCCCCAGTACTTCATAGTGGTGTCCTAGTATTTCTCTCCGATTCGCTTTTTAAATTGTTCTCGTAAACCTTTGAAAATTCTTGATGATCTACTTCGCTTTTTATTCTTCTCATTTCTCCAACTCCTCCCGTTCTTTTCGGATTCTTCGTTTAGTTTCATTGCTCTGCCGTCACGACATATTCGCAATGCCTTCGCGGTGTCCTCGCGGTTTCCATGCAAAATCGAGATGGCTTTCAGATGCAAAATACCACCGATTTGGCGTTTCTTGTGCCACGTTGGAGTAGCAAATGGTTCGAATGAGCTGATATAGAATAAACTCACATGGCCGTGCATGGCTCAAACTCTCAGCCACGTTCTCTTGCGATAATGGCTTGCGTATGCTTATATTACTCTCTTTCATCTATTCCAACGATTATTTATATAAGCCTTTATGAAATCGTAGTCCCGTAGCCGTCTCCTCGGATGCTAGGCGGGCTTACCAACCTAGATGTTCGCTCAGTTAATAATTATCATTTACCTGTTGGCTTTGCATCAGCCTCTCTATTCTTCCAAGTCATCGAGTGTATGAACAAAATTTTAAATCCAGATTTTAGTCTCATAAATGGTAAACCTGACAGGATATATATATTCTAGTGTCTCAGAAAAGATTACCATAACAGGCCAAGAGTTCGCCGGCAAGATTGAAGAGTACAGCGAACAATACATCCAACCCTTCCAGCGGGCCTACGTAACCCTCCGACACCTCTCAACAGACACCTATCCTCTAATCATTGGCCCACACCCACTATGGGTAGATGAACCCGTGGTTAGCGACCGAATAAACGACGTCATCAAAAGGATCGATGAGTCGATGGTCGAGCTCGCCGCCGTGCCCGGTTTCGAAGATGCTCCGTCAACTTCACCCCTCAAAGCCATCTGGCAACCGTTAATGTCACTCAGATCTAAAGTCAAAGCATACCTTACTACTAAAGTTGCTATATATTCCGCTCTTTGGGCTACCCCTGGGCCTGGGACTTTATCGCTGGATTTATGGGTATTCATCAAAAGTCCTGATACTGAACACAGGCTTTCATGCGAACTACGACCATGATGGCACACACGCTAAAATAATGCAATGGTTTTTCAGTGCAACGGATAAGAATATTGTAGGTGCGGATGCGGGGTGGACTCTGAATCTCGATGTCCTGAAGACAAGGGTGGATGTGATAGCGGATGTTATAGCGACGATGAACGCGATGAAGGAAGCACCGGTACCTTTTATTACTGAGGTGAAAGTTTTGAGTGCCAACCCCGAGCTCGAGGTTCATCCGGGTGATCATTTTGAAGGTGCATTCAAGTCGGTGCAAGCTATGATTAATGCTTATTTGAGCTAAATTGTTATCATGAGAGACGTCATGTTTGATGTTTTGATTGGGTTTTCGAACGCATTTTTAAGAGAAGACTGATTTCATCAGCTATAAATCTAATCGAATACATCTTCGCATGCAATACTGAGATACATATCACGACAAATAAGACTACAACAAAGCCGACGCATATCCCATGGTATCAAGTAAATAGATATAGAATGTATTAAGTATGCAGAAATTTAAAAACTGAGGCATATAGTACAATTGAAAAATCACGCTAAGAGAAATCACGGAAACCGCCTATATCGGCGAGTTTGAATTTATCCCCCCAACCTGTCGTAATAACTCCTCCTTTTCCCTAGTATGATTCCGCCCGCTCCTTCTCCCCAGCCACCACATGAACAAAGCAAGAGCAACAGCCGCAACGATACTGCCAACGATTATACCTGCAATAGCAGCTGGTGTTAAATTCGAACAGCTCATGCCGTTGGAATTAGGAGCTACCTGACTCGCCGAAGTGCTAGTAGGCGGCGAAGTGGGTCCCATTGTCGCGTAGGTTGTAGTAACGAGTAGGGTTTTTGTTCTAGAGTCCGGCGCATCTTGGGGTAGTGCTACTTCGCCGTTAGGAAATGTCGAAGCAATTCCTCTGCAGCTGTCGTAGGTTCTGTTCACATCGGTTCCACCTTTATCGCCTGACTGACAGCAGAATGGGAAGCCACTGTTGTTATACAGTCCCCATGCGTCGTTCGCACAAATATAGAATCTCGCGAGGTCTAAGGAACAATCGGCGGCTATATGACACAGTTATATATTAACAAGTAATTCGAAGATTTAGAATACAATGTTCTCTCCAGATCCGACAACTATGAGTTGTGATGGAGGTCGTCAATTAGAGAGGGAGTAGATAACATACCCGTTGGACAACATCCTGTATTTTGTTCAAATCCTTGGATGCCAACAGGATTACGGCAGAACTGTCCCTGTGGACAACAAGTATGAAACCCTTGAGTTGATGGTCCGCAGTCCTGTTGACCAGCCGCACAGCCTTGACTTCTCACTGCCCATCCTCCCATGAAAATTTCTTGCTGGGAGACCACCGCAACTTGAGCGGACACCAAAGGAACCGCGAGCATTAGGGTATTTAATCTCATTATGGCGTCGTATTATATTGCATAATACGTTCGTTCGGTTCGGGCCGCTTCGTATCGTATCGTATCCTTATTGTTGTCGTATTGTCGCGCTCGTAATTACTAATAAATTCAAAAAGTATCGTATATATTACAAACAACTAGCGGCCCCACATCTCATGTCTCGCAGAATAGAAAAATAACGATACGTTCGTATAAAATAAAGTAAAATGTCGCTTGGGGAATAGGAAAAAGAGATGCACTCCGGACCAGACCGTCCGAGCGAAACCTTAAACCTTTAAATATAAACCAAAGCCTCAAGTACTCAGAAAAACAATTATTCCCCGTCGAGGCGACTTGGAGCTGACGGGACTTGATACCGTTCTGGAAAGCAACATCTCAAATTAAGACAAGGTTCGTTCCGGGTTCGTGCTTCACCACCTTCCTCACCGGCTAGTGATCTGTGAAATCTTACGATTTAGAGTTGTACAAACAATTCGGGGATTAAAATGGTTATTAGCTAATTATAACTTCTACTAACCCTCAGTGGCGCCTGCAAGGGGTGGAATTTCAATATATACGCCATTGACCTACTTGATGTGAGAGACACTGTCAAATAGAAAATTTTTTGTTAATGTTGGTTTTGAATTTGCAACTGGTGGCTGAGACTGAAAAAAAAATTGGAGGTTCATGAAACCAGAGATAATGCGAAATACATCTACTTCCGGAAGGTTTATGCCGACTCGTTTGTCTAAATCATGGAAAAGTTCAAGTGATGGTCTATGAGCGTGAGATACTCGTGAATTCAAAAGTATATGCACAGTGACTCAAAAGTTAATTTTTCCGCTCTTTGCCTCGGTCCAAGCTAATTATAAACCTGGCTAAACCTAAAGTAGAAATTTGTGGATTTTGCGTACGTCGAATGCCCGGCTGGCCTGGGTAATGACTGCGTTCTGGGGTTGAGGCTCAATTGGGGATGTAGCTTAACAGCGCCAAGAGCAGCTATCATAGGCGCCTATCTCGGGATCCCCTTCGCTTGTTCCCTATTGTCGATATTTCCTTATTATGGATAGTATTCTCGTATTGAGAGAAATAGTTGACCAAAAGACCAACAGTTACGCAAATCCATGTCCTGCTTCCATCTCGGAGTCTTCGAGGATATATACTATATTTGACTTTCCCTTTGATTAAAATATTGTTAAGTTATTTTTATAAAGGCTTACTAATTTCTTTTCCCTTCTATCTGGAAAATATAAATTGATTACTTATAAAACAAACTATAAATATCACTTTAAGCTAAAAGACTTTTAGTAATCCTAATTTAATTAAAATTATAATTATTAATTTATGTAAGGTATATATTATTTTTTAATAGTATTATTTTATTTATATATGTATGGAGCTAAAGATTCTAGAGTTCGACAAATATGCGTATACGTCGTACTATATACGTATTCGTCGTATATGCGTATATGTCGTACTATATACATATACCTCGTACTATATACATATACATCGTATATATATATACGTCATATATATGAAAGTATGTTCAACTATGTTTTCAACAAAACATTTTCACAAAAACTTTTCAAAATCCAAAAACTTTTCGAAAATTTTTGAATTTTCAAAAAAAAATCAATCAATTCGTATTTTTCGTTTATAAACGGTTTAGCACTTAATTTTGTTTAATTAAATTTAATTTAAAAACCCGTTAAAAAAGCGCTAGTCGTTTTAGCGTGTTTCAAGATCTCCCACACCTAATTTTAATTGTTTTCATAAAAAAATCGAAAAAATTAAATTAAAAAAATTAAAATTAAATTAAAAAAAATTAATAAAAATTCAATTTTATTTTTTTAAATTTTTTTATTAAATTTTAATTAAAATTATATAATAAAATTTTTGGTGATCACGTGATTTGATTACGTAATCTGATAAGTTCTTATCGATAAGCGGGGAACCGTCGGTTTTTAGATAATTTTTAATTTTTAGAAAAACTACCTAGCGGTTCCCTATGACCCCTCTCAAACTGATTTAACCCGCTGGTTTCTGGGTTAAAACCAATTTATGGCGAACTCTAAAATAATAAATTTTTTGGTGATCACGTGATTTGATTACGTAATCTGATAAGTTCTTATCGATAAGCGGGGAACCGTCGGTTTTTGGGTGGTTTTTGATTTTTAGAAAAACCACCCAGCGGTTCCCCATGACCCCTCTCAAACCGACCCAACCCGCTGGTTTCTGGGTTAAAACCAACCCATGGCGAACTCTAAAAGATTCTATTATATTTAAAAAAGAATTTCTAAATTTTTATTTATAAAAATTTTTTTATATTATTAAGTTATACTTCTTTAATTTTAGAAATTTTATTATACTTATTCTTTATTATAATTATAAACTGGATAAATTATATACAGTATTTAGAGTAGTATATAAAGAAGTATACTTATTTGAATCAAATAGCCTTATTTATAATTATAAGTATATATTTTGTTTTACTATATAGTTTAGTTATAGGTTTAATATAATATTTATATAAAAAAATAATAGCAAATAATTTTATTATATTTATATAAATATATTTACTAAGAGAAAATACTTTCTTAAAATTAAAAAATTCTAAATTACAATAGGTTGTAGTTTTTGATAATAGATAAGATTTATAGATTAAGTTATTTTATAAATTAAGAAGTATTTATTTTTTAGTTTAAATTATAGTCTTATATACTATTTTTTAATTAATATAGCCTAGTTTTTTATGCCACTATAATAAATCTATAATTTTAATTAGGAGTGTATAGTTTATAATTATTTAATAAACTGTTAATATTATAAATTCATTAATAAAGGTTATATTATTATTATATATTTTTTTAAATATACTATAGTTTTTATTACTTTTTAGTTTATAAAGTTTTATATTATTATTATAAATAAATTCTACTATAATTATATTATTTATTTTTAGAGTATTATTTTGTAGTATAAAATATATATTAATATTTTATTTTTGTAATTTTCTAACTAAACAAAAATTTAATATTATTTAAGATATAAAAAGTATATTATATATAATTAAGATTATAGTATTAATTTTAATAATTACTTAACTATATTTATATATATATATAATCAAATCATCTTTAAATTATATATATCTAAAAATATTAAATAGAGTGTATATATTAAGTATAAATATAAATAATAGTTTATAAATCCAGTTGTTTGTACTTAAATCAATATGCTATTTAATTTAAAAATTATTAATTTAAGTATTTTTTTTAATATTAGCTTTATATATAATTACTATATTATAAAGCTTAGGGATTATAAAATAAAGAATAGTAATCTTCTTTGATTTTCAATATAAGGGTCTAAGCTCCGAGTCTAAATAAGTTTTAAAATAATAAGATTCTAAATAATTAATATAATTATAGCCTTTATAAAATAAATATATAATTTTTTTTTTTAATTTTAAAAGTATACTACTAATATTAAAATTAGATTTTTCTTTTAAATTAATATGTCAGGCCGCGTTAGCTGATATCACGTATATATACGGTATATATCTATTAGATCCGTAAGATCTAATAATCTTGCATTTTACCAGGTCGCATGGATATAGTGCGTCCTGACATAATATATAGCTTTTTATTTGTATTATCATTTTTAATTTATTTATTATTTTTTATTATATTATATCTAAATTTGTGTTTATTATTTTTATATATTATTATAGCCAAAATATCTTAGTTATAATTATTATTAAAAGGTAAAAAATATTATTATTAAAATTATAATATCTGAATTTTTTTTATTTAGCTAATATAATTCTATATATATTATAACTATTCTAAAAAAGAATAATTTAAATAAAAATAAATTTTTTAAATTTTTTAATAGTATATGCCTTTATATTTTTAAAGAAAATATTCAAATACTATATAATAATATAGATCTTAATATATTCCTTATTATAAACTTCCAATATATCTCTAATAGTATTAAATAGGCTGGAAGTTTTAATAAAAAAAATACTAAAAATATTACTCTTTTTTTTTTATAATTATATAATTACTTTAAAATAC
Organism: Dactylellina drechsleri; assembly: GCA_036971345.1. NCBI lineage: Eukaryota > Fungi > Ascomycota > Orbiliomycetes > Orbiliales > Orbiliaceae > Dactylellina > Dactylellina drechsleri. Next base: position 1,288,520 of record JAJTUB010000009.1, read on the forward strand.
TTTACTATAGTTATATATTTATCAAAATTAGTGTTCGAAAAAATAAGCAATATGCCCCGCCAAGAAGTACCCCCAACACAAATTTTGGTGAAAGGTACTTCTTGGCGGGGCATATTGCTTATTTTTTCGAACACTAATCAAAATTATTAAAATAAATAATAAAAGTAAATAATTAATTTTCTAATACAGCGTTTAAAATATACCGGGGATGGCGAGGAACGAGCCTAGAAAAATTTTTTGAATCGGGGAATCAATTTACCCCTCCCCGACCCGGGTTTTTTATTGAGAAAAAAAAAAGCCGATACCTTTTTAAGTCGGGGAAATACCCTAATATAAATTTTTATTACCCCTTAATTCGGTTCTGGTTTTTTTCCTAGTTTAAAGTAGGTTTTCCTTATTATAATAATATATTTTTATAAATATATATTAATGGTTTGAAAAAAGCTATATAAATAAATTATTATATAATTTTAAATAAGTTAAAAAATTAAATATTTAAGATTATATTATTATATTATTTTAAATTAAAGAATTCTAATTTATAACTTCCAATCTGAAGTATATTTAATAAACAATTTTTTTATATATAGTAAACTAAAAAAATATATATTTATTAATTATAAAAATATGATGTAGATGTCAAATGTGAGCTTTAATTAAAATAATAGGATTTCTGGGTATGGTAGGATTATGAACGATTTTGTGAATAGGTGCTAGAAATCCAGGTGGAAAACTAATACTAATACCAGGAAGTTATAGAAATTTACCCCAAATTGTATTTTAATTTTCAGATTACTAGTTATTTATATATCTACTTGTATTAGATAAGTAAGCTTGTTATATATTTATTTTTATTATATTATTTAAATTATTTTTAGTATAATTATAAATATAAGTTAACTAAAATATTGTTTTTATTTTAAATATTATATATTTTCTTTTTATATTTATTTTTGAAATTTAATAAGTAAAAGTTATACTAGCTTTTATTGTTATTATTATAATTTTATAATTTTATCTTGCTTTTATTACTTAGTTAAGTTTAAATTAAAATATAAGATGTCTGGCTTTATAGATTTTTTTTTTTTTATTTAAAATTGGATAATCTTAATTTTTAAATTAAAGTTCTAAGTGAGTATAAAGTTTACCTTTCCGAGCATGTTCTTTTATTTTTCTTAAATTATTATTATTTTTATTTTTATTAAGATGAATAGTCCACTAGCTATTATTTTTTTGTTATTACAGATTTTTAATAATTTTAAAATCTTTTTATTAAAAAGTAATATGATTGGCAAAATTAACTTTTAATATATTATTACTAATTATTATATTATTTTCTTAAATAAAAACAGTTTCTATAATAATAATAAAATTAAAATATATACTAATAAAATAGAAAAATGTTATAAATAAAATTTTATTATTAAAAAATTTAACTATAAATATCTCAATAACTATTTGTAAAATTTTTAAAATTCTTGCATCTTATCTCATATCTGGAATTATATTATTATATAGTTTATAAACTAAATACTGGAAGGGTTTTTTTTGAATAAAAAATTTATTATTATACTTTTGATAAAAGTTGTATTCACAGATTACTCTACCTATTAAATTTATTAATAAATATAATAAAGATTAAATTTAAATATTATATACCTAAAATTTAAATATAAATATTAGTTTTTGTTATTATTCTTTTTATTACTATAGTAGGGACTTTTACTAATACCTTTAATCTTCTTTTTTTAAATATAAGTAGTTTAGTAGTAAAAATTATAATTAACTTAGCAATTTTTTTAACTATTTTAATTATATATAAAATATAAACATAGATATTTGGGAAAAGAATAAATAATTAGTAAATACAAATATAAAAAAAAATTAAATAAATAAATTAGGTAAAACATAGTAAAATATCCCACTATTTAATAATAATTTTATATTAATAAACAGAATATTTCTTAATTTTAATAAAATTAAAAAATAATCATAAAAAATAAATTTGAAATTAGTTTTAATCATATATTCAAATTATACAATAAAAATTTAAATAAAGATAAAATCTAGAATAAGATCTTACATAAATACAAATACATCAACTTATTTACATTATCATTTATATAACATAACTAAATATAATAAAAATATATAAAGTTCAAATTTTGAAACTATTTTTAAAATATTAGTAAATATTTTTATTTTATGAGAAAATCAAACTCTTTACCTTCTATTTTTTTCTATCCATCTTAATTAAACTAATTTAGTAAATTAAAACAAAATCTTAACTAATATTTCTTTATTTTCAACATTTCCTACATTTCTAACATTTCCTCTTTTTTTATATATTACTTGCTAAGTTCAAAATTGTACTATTACTAAAAAAAATAAAAAAAAAATGGTTAGTAATATTATATCAAAAAAAATAAGCTTATTTAAAAGAAAGGGGGTTAGTAGTTTTCTTTAAATAGATACTATTATAAAAATATATTAATATATTAAAAAGATTTTCTTAATATTAAATAAATACTAAAAAAGATATAAAAAGAAGTTGATTGGTTAGAAAATAATTAAATATAAATTAAAATATTAAAATATAATAAATAAAGATTAAATAATTAGCAAATTATTAAAAATAAATAAATAGAAAAATGGAATAAATAAAAAAAAAAAAATTCTAAAAAATAGAATTAAAATAAAATATAAAACAAATTTAAAAACAAAAATAAATTTAAAGAAAATGAAGTGGGAGAAAGAGTATGGCATCCCCTCTACTTTAAAATCTAAAAAGGAAAAGTTTAAATTTAAAGTTAAAAAAAGATTTAATAAAATTTTTAATATTAAAAAAAAATATAATTTATGAAATAAAATTTTTATAAACAATAGTAAGATATTAAGATTTTTGGTAAAAATTGAAAAAATAGAGTTAAAATGAAAGAAAAGGAAAAAGAAAAGAAAAACTAAAAGTAATAAAATAGAAAATAAAAGTTTAAATTCTTTAATAATAAATTTCAAAGAAATAAAATTGGTATTATTAAAATTTAGTGAAGAAAACAATAAATTTGATCTTAAATTTAATAATTATAATTTAAAAAAAGAAGAAGACTAGGAAAATAAAAATAAAAATAAAAATTTAAATCCAGGATTAAGAGTAATTTTATTTTTTAATAATAAAGAAAAAAATAGGCTAACAAAACTACTTTTATAATAATAAAAATATTTTAAATAGTTATATTTTTATTTAAAATAAGTATATAAACTCATATTATCTATAAACTTTAAAATAAAATAAGGTATTTTTAGGCCTTTTATTTTTTATTTTTTTTATATATTATTTTATTTCTGTTACTCTTTTCGCACTGTTAATATATGTTTATAAAATATATAAGGAATAAACAGTTCTTAATAGAAATTAGTTATACTCTTTTACTAATTAAAGTCTTATATACAGAATTTCAAAAAACATATAAATAATATTTTTTTAATTTATAATAGTAATTTTTTATTATTATACTTAATAAAACTTGAATTGATTTGTTTTATACTTACTAAAGGTATTTATTTTATAAAAGGAAAAAAATAATTATAATATAACAAGAAATATCTAATTATTATATTTTTTAATATAAAAAGATATTGATATCTTTCAAAAGTATATTAACAAAAATTAGAATATAATAGTAATAAATTTTTATTTAATAATTAAATTTATTTATTATAAATCTTTCAAGCTAGAACTAATTTTTATTTAAATTAAAATATCTTCTAATAATATATTTTAAATTACTTTTAACAGGTCTATCTTTTTTTATGATTTTAGAATTTTTTTTTGTGGATAATACTATGTTTACAAACCTGTAGAATGTAAAAAATTTAATAATTAATATAATATAATTTTATATTTTATATTAATTATTAGATTGAATAATAAAATTTTGTATTTATAATAAAATTTTAGATATTGAATATTAAGTGCCTAGTATTTTTTTTATTAAATAACTTATATCCAGATTAAAAACCCAAAACTTATTTATAAAATTTATTAAAATTTTATTTAACATCCTTCTATATCAAGTATAAGTATAAAGATAATAATTAATTATTTTAATAACTAAAAATATCAAAAATTTTAAAAATCCAAATAATAAATAATTTTTATTTTAATTTAATAGCTAAACTAGTTTAAAATTAATATTAATTTTATTTTAAATTAAAAATATATTAATAATAGTAAAATAATACTAAAAAATAATTTTTATTAATTAATCTATACTTTTTAATTAAAAAATCTTTCTTTTTAAATATTTAAAATTAGTTTTTACATTAAACTTAAGTTTTAATATAATTAGTAATCTAGATTTTCAATTTTTTTTAAAACTTCTTAAATTGTTATTCAAAATTCTATCAGTATATATAATTAAGAAGGTATTAATAAAAATCTAAAATGTTATAAAATCAAATTTTTTAAAAACTTTATTTTTTAATATAAAAATCTTTTTAATTATTAATTATTAAATATTTTTAAATTATTTTTCTTTCATAACTATTATAGGGTACTTTATCAATATTAATTGAAAATTATAAAATATTTTATTAGAATTTAAGTATATTTAAGATTTATATATAAAACTTATTTTTTCTTAGATTATATTTAATATATTAAAATTTTTTAAATTTAAGGAAAGGCTTTTTAATCTAATAATAAATAATACTAATAATAATAAAACTTTTAATTAGAATTTGGCCAAGCAAATTAAAAAACTTATTAAAAATAAATAAAATATAAAAATAATATAAATCCCTTATCTAGCACACATTATTTAACTTGTTTACAAAAATTTCATAATAAAAATTAAAATCCTACCTAATAAAGAAATTAATATTTAATATTTATTTACAAACAAAAAACTGTTTAGTATAATAAATATAAATAAAAACTTCTCAAAAATATTTTAAAAAATATTTTTTTTTTTTAATTTTTTTATTAGAATAATTATTTATTAATATTAGTATATATTTGTATAAGTTTGCTTTTTAGTAAAAACTATTATTAAAAATACTTAATACTATAAATAATTTAAAATTTTTTAAATTTAAATTGATTAGAAATTTATTATTCTTATTAGAAATATTCTTATTTGTTAGAATTTTTTTATTTAAATATTAATTTATATTATCTATTTTCATTATATTTTTTTATTATAGGTAATTAGTAACCCACAATTTATTAATTTTATTCCTATTTTTAAAAAATAAAAATAAATCAAATAAATAACAGTTTTTTTTTAATTATTTTATTAGTATATAGATTTTGTTTTATAGTCTTGAGATATAACAATATATTTAATATAAAAAATTTATAATAAATTATTTAATTATTTTAATAATATAAAAAATATTTTTAAAAATAATATTAAATTTTAAAAAATTAATATTTTTAATATTTTAGAGTTTGTTGTTTAAAAATTAAAGAAATATTATAAAAAAATGTACTTTTTTATAAGCCTACTTTATAATTTAGGTAATTACTTAAATCCAACAATTAAATTTAATAATTATAAAATATAAAATTTTAATTATAAAAGATAATATTATAATAAATTCCAGTAATTTTATTTTAAATAGTATAATAATATAATTAAATTTAATAACAATAATAAAAAAGATATTTTGGAGTTTAATAAATAATATTTATTTTAAAACTTCTTTAACTTTATGTAATGTAGGAATATTAATAACAAATCTATAAAAATAAAAATATATTATAAATAATTTTTAAATTTATTAAAAAAAAAATATTCTCAAATTTTAGCAATTAAATAAAAATAAATTTCCTAAATTAGCAAAAATAATATAAAATGTTTTAATAATATTTTTAATTTTAATTACACCTGAGAAAAATTTTAATATTATTTATAATGTTTTAAATTATCATCAAAATAAAATGATATCTTTAATTATTATAAAAATTATAATAGCGAAATCTTATTTTAAATAATTAGAAAAGGAAAAAACTAAAAAAAAAAAAAAAAGAAAGAAAAAAAAATACTATANTTAAACTTATATCTAAATCTATAGGCAAAAAAAAACAAAATATTAGTTCTATTAAAACACCAATAAAAAAAAATTTAAGATAACAGAATAAAAAATTAAATTATCATATTTAATTATTTAATTTTATATATAATAGTTAATTGTCTAAATTAAAACTCTATTTACTCATATTATCAAATACTACATCATTTGCAAATATATTTTAAAACCATTAGTATATATTTATAATTAAATTTTAAATTAATTTTAATCCTTCATATTTCTCCTTAATTTAACTTCCACCTAGCTCCCACCTCGACTCAGGAAATCCTTAAAACACTTTCAGTACTATTTCAAAATCAAAAAACTTGAAAATTTCCCTAAAAAAACTTTTTACCTACTAAAAAAAATTTAAAAAATTTTATTTTAACCTGAGAAATATCCTAATTAGAGTAATAATATCTTAAAAATTTTAAGTATTTATGGACAGTTATTTTCATTTTTTTTTCTTTAATTAAAACTAGGGAATTCTCTGTCCTGACTCGATTTTTCCCGCCCCGATTTTAAACGCTAATTTATATTATTTTTACCCTATACAACCTATATAAATAAAAGTTTTATATAAAATAATAACTTGTATTAAAAATATACCTACTATAAATACTAACTCTATGAAGTAATCTTAACTATATAGAATTTAATTTCTATATAAATCTTTATATTTTATAGAAACAGAGTTTCTATAAAAGTACATTTTGTATAAAACCTATCTTTTAAAAAAAGGAGATAGTGTTATAAATTTACAGTCTTGATAATACAATTATTTATACTTTGTTTTATGCTATGCTATTCCCAGTTTTGTTTACTATATTTCTTATATAATACCTGTTTTTCAAGTATTTATATATATCTGTTCTGTTTACAAACCTTTGTTATATAGTTTTTATATATTATATAATTTGCATGTATACATATATATATGTACAAGCAATCAAGTATACTTGTATGTAGATATAAATAAATAACTAACTTGTATATATATACACATAAATAAACATATAATTATTAATATTTATATAAAATATTATTATGTATACATCAGCAAAAAATTGTGTTGACCTCGTGGACCTTGGAGGTCTATGAGGTCCCAGAGGTCTTTGGTTTTCTGGAGGCCTCCAGAGGTTAAACGATTTTATAATTTTATAAAATTAAATGACCAAAAAAAAAGTTTTAGGTTATAATAGACTGAATTTTAATGATTTTAATCTATTATAATTTGGGGTTTTATAGAGTTCATGAAATTTACAACTTGTTGTTTTGAAATATATATATATTTCATAAAAAAATTATCAAAATAACTAAAATAATGGAATTCTAATTTATAAAACACGTTTGATTAGTATAAAAATGTGTCTGATTAGGAAAAAAGCACATCTGATTAACAAAAAATAAAGTGAAAATAAGTAAAAATATTTACAAAATAACTTATATCACTTAAAAAATAATTATTTTATTAGTAAAAGATTTATTTTTAGTTTTTATTGTTTACTTACCACTAATATTCAAAAAAAACCAAGTTAAATGACAAGTAAAAACTTTTTGGAGATCTATGGATTTATAATTTTTTATAAATTTTTTTTGAGCTTATTCACATAGGTATAAAGTAAATTTTGAAAAAATGTTTATTTTTTTTTGATATTTCGTAATGTGTTTTTTAATTTTATTTTGAATTGCACTAGATTTGTGCGTGGATTCTGGGCGTCATAGCGCTGCC
>JAJTUB010000009.1:1296443-1327412 GCA_036971345.1 Dactylellina drechsleri
ACTTCCGAATCCATCAATTGGCCTGATATCTATGGATATCAACCGTTTTTTGACTTCCGAATCCATCAATTGGCCTGATATTGATGGATATCAACCGTTTTGATCCATTGGGTGATCACGTGGTTTGATTTTGAATTTTTGATGTGGTGTGGATCTCGCTTGTGTCCTCCCAAAATATATGGACCATCCTCTGGAGACCCATGGCATCCTCTGGAAGTCTATGGTTGATCCTCTGAAGGGTCCAGATTTTTTGCTGATGTATAAAACTATTGTTAGGATTGATAAATAATTTTTATTTTTTATTAATCAACTCAAATATAATATAAACTTATAGTTTACTATAATTTTTATTGTTGTTACACATCTTATATATTATTCTTTGATATCTTACAGCATACATACTCTTAGATTTGAGAACCTAGGTATCTTAGAGTGAGAGATTAGTGTTTGGTTAGACGGACTTGACCAAAGTATAACACAAAATTTATTATAAAATCCTTTTCAAATACTTTAAGCAAGTTTTTATATATTATTTTAATAATTTTAAAAATTAACTATATTATTATTAAATTTTAAGTATATTTTTTAGTTAAATAAAATTTTAGGAAATTTATTTGCAGATAATTTAAAAAATTTCAAAAATTTAATAAATTTTAATAAAAAACCTAATCATTTTACTATTAAATAAAATAGTCTAGGTTTGAGAGATAAATATTTTATAAATATTTTAAATAAGTATTATATTTTTTATAAATTGAAGAAAATGTAGAAAAGTTATTATTAGATTTAAAAATTAATATATCATATAATATATAAATTTACTAAATAAATTTAGTTCTAAAAATAGTTTTCAACTAATAAATAAGCTAAGTTTTTATTAAATCTTTCTTTAAATATAAAAAAACTGCTAATTATTTGATATTAGATCAACTAATATTATTACCACTATTACCAATACCAATTTGATCAACAACTCCATAATACAATAAAAATAATAATTATAATAAATAATTGAATTTTATTAATAAATATTATTAAAACTAACGTACCTCACCTAGAAGCGGGACACACTTAGAAGTGGGATACTTACCCTAAGCGAGAAAACTATATTAAAGAAATTTAAAAATTATATTAAAAATCTATCACCAAATGTGTTAATCGATTATCAATTTCCATCAACAATAAAACCATCAAAAAAAATCATAAAATTATAAATCTAATGGTATACAATCCAAAAAATCAAGTTTGTTATATAGTACATATTTCGGTTATGTACTGTTTGTGGTTGTTTTTAAAATCACTACTGAAAATAAACGGTGTATACGTGTATAGCACTAAACACAATATGTGATTTATTAGCACTGCACTAATAAACTGATTGGTTTTTTTATATATATTATTAAATACAGTAATTGTAATATGATTTACAACGTTTTTTACAATATATGATACATGATTATAATTATGGACATAACAGAAGTTAATGGTAGGTTAATAGTCGGTTAATGGTCTAATAATAGATTTTTAATATGGTTTTTAAATTTCTTTGGTGTGGTTTTCTCACTTAAAGTAAGTATCCCACTTCTAGATGTGTCCCGCTTCTAGGTAAGGTACGTTAGTATTTTTTTTAGTAAATTTAATAATAAATCCTTATATACTATATTTAAATTTAATTTAATATTAGTAATTTTTCTATAGATATTATAAAACTATTTTTAAATAATTATTTTATAAAATAATATTAGTAAGTAAAATATAAAATAAAAATATACTTTAAAATCTTTTATTAGATTTAAAATTAATAAATTATTAAATTTTAATATATTGGATTTGAGTATAATATAAAGTATGTATTATTTTAAGAGAAAATGTGAAGAGATTATAAATTAACTTATAGTATCTTTTAAAAACTAAAAAATTTTAAAAAAAGGTTAAGAGTTTGAAGATTTTAAAAAAAATTTTGTCTTTTCTAAATAATATAAATATTTTTATATTAGATAATTTAAAGTTTAAAAGAATTGTTAATAATTTGGTACTAAACATTAAGAAATTAATATTAAAAAAAGAAGAAATAAATAAAATTAAAAATTCTAAAAATAAAAAGGTAGGAAAAAAAGAAAATATTAAAAATCTAATATCAAATATTAAAAAGCCGATATTGCAAGAAAAAAAAAAAAAGAAATTACAAAATAAAAATAAATCTAATAAATTTAAAAAAAGTAAATAGTTTTTTTATATTTAAAAACAAATTTATATAATATAATTAATACTTTTTTAATAAATAAGTATCTTTATTATAAATAGTTTCTTTATACAAAGTAAATTGTAAAAATTTATAAATTAAAAAAAGAAATTATAAAAATTTATAAAAATTTTATCATTCCTTTTTAGATTTTATATATTTAATAATAAACTTAAAAAAAACTAAAAATATTAATTCTAATGATATGAAATTAGTTAAAAAAACCTATACTAAAAGAATAAAATTGAAGAATTTGTATAAAAAAGTAGATAAAAAAAAAAAAGTAAAGGAAGAAGTTACTACTAGTAATATTTAAATTTAAATATAATCTAAAAAAATAATAGCTTAAAATGCTATTATAAGAAGTAAGAAAACTAAATAAAATTTCTAACAATTATGTTAAAACTACTAACAGTCATTCTAAATTATACAGGATAAAAGTAAAAAAAAAGGGAAAAGGAAAAGGAAAGGGAAAGCTGGAGCTAATAATAATAATAATGGTGATGGTAATAATAATAATAACAGTAATAACAGTAATAATAAAATAATAGAAAAACTAAAAAAATAAGAAAATATAAATATTTATATTTAGAAAATTTATAAATAACTTTTTAATATTTAATATCATAAATTATTATATTTTAAAGATTAAAATCAGTTTTGGTTTATTAAATAAAGTTCTAAATAATAACAATAATAATAACAAAAATAATAAAAATATAATAAAAATGTAGAATAAAATTTATAAAATATAATATCATAATGTTAATAATTTAATTATATATAAATTAAAAATTTATTATAAAATATAAAAAAATTATTAGTTAATTTATTTAATTTTTTTTAACTTTTATTTAATTTTATAAAATTATTCTTAATACTATTTTAAAAGAAAAATAAAATACTAAGAATCAACTATTAAACTAAATTAATACCTTTTATAAATAAAATAATTAAAATAAAATAAATAAAAAAAAACAAAATAGATTCTTAAAAGCTGCATTTAAATTTTCTTAATTAAATATCAGTTAAAATGTAAATATAATTAATTAATAACTACAAGATAATAGAAATAAAACAATAAATAATAATAATAATATAGTAAAAATTTTAAATATAATATACTAAATAATCTAAAATGTTATTAAAAAATTAAAAAATTCTTTTAAAAAAACATTTGTAGAGATTTATAAGAGTAAAATTATTAAAATAAATAAATTAGAGATTATAAATTACAAACATATAAGGTTGGAGAACAAATATAAGAAGGCGGAGAGAAAATTAAAAAATAAGGTAAAAATAAAAAAAAAAATTGGGAACTGATATTGATATAATTAAAAAAAATATATATTTATTAAATTTGTTATTAATTTTTTTACTAATTTTAATTTTAAAAGATGGGAAATTATTAAAAACAAAATTACTTATTCATTTTTTTTGATTTTATTCTACTGATAATGTAATTTTTATTTCTAATAAATTTGATATTAACTATTTTTTTTATCTTACTCCAAGTTTTTATGCATTTATTTTTAAATTTTTAGTAACTACTGCAATTATCTAAATAATCAAGAATATTATTTAAATATAGGATCTGAATATTAAAATTCGAAGATTACTTAATGCAATTCCTAGCAACATCGCCGGATTACCAGATAACCAATATCTAATTTTTATAAATTTAGAGTTTTAAAATTGGTTAGGAACAATTTTTAACAAAATCAAAATTGCAAATTTATATTATATTATGTAGTGTTCGAAAAAATAAGCAATATACCCGCCAAGAAGTACCTCCAACACAAATTTTGGTGAAAGGTACTTCTTGGCGGGGCATATTGCTTATTTTTTCGAACACTAGTAATATTATGTATTAAAATCTAGTAGCTGATGGAAGTAGTATTAATTTTTTGCTATTATTTCAATTTATATATTTAAACTAAATTCTTAATTAGACTTATAAAGTCTGTTAGCAGATTTTAGAAGATTAGAATAAAAATTTTTTAAAAGGTTTTAAATTAAATAGAATTTAAGGAATATAAAAAGCAGTATAACAAAAATATAAAAAAAATAATAATAAAAATTTCTAAGTATTTAATAAATTAAGAAGATTTACTTACAAACTTATAAATACTAATATAAACTAATAAACAAATAAAATATTTTCAAAATTATATAATTAAACTTCATTAAAAATAATCAAGTTTTTTAAAAGAATGAATTGATTAAATATAAATCTAGAAAATAAAGTATTCATTGGATTTAATGTATCTAATTACAGACATAAAAAGGCTACTAAAAGAAATATATTTAAAATAAAAATTTATTTAAAGATTAAGTAATAAATCGTTTATTTAAAACAATTAAAATAAAAAAATAAAAGTTTAATTGACTGGAAATTTTTAAAAAAAATATTATTTCAGATTTAATATATCTAATTACAGACATAGAAAAGCTGATTTAAGAAATTTGCTTAATATAAAGAATATTTTAAGAAATAAATAATTAATAACTCATCTAAAACAATTCAAATATAAATATAAATGATAATTTTAAGTTATTCAAAATATAATTATATTATTCCAAACATATTTAAAAAAATACTAAAAAACAATTTTCAGACACACTGAAACTGCTGAAAGTTACTTCTATATTACTTTGTATTTATTTTCATTAAAATATCCTTCATCTACCATCTTAATTATTATAATTGATCCGTTTAGAATTTTTTAAAACTGTAGAAAGGCTTTTTTCAAACATGTTAAAACTATTACATCAGCAAAAAATCTGGACCCTTCAGAGGATCAACCATAGACTTCCAGAGGATGCCATGGGTCTCCAGAGGATGGTCCATATATTTTGGGAGGACACAAGCGAGATCCACACCACATCAAAAATTCAAAATCAAACCACGTGATCACCCAATGGATCAAAACGGTTGATATCCATCGATANCCCTATGCCCATACAAATAAACTCGAAAAAAGTCTATAAGAAACTATAAATCCATAGATTTTCAAAAAGTTTTTACTTGTTATTTAACTTGGTTTTTTTTGAATATCAGCAGTAAGTGAATAATAGAAACTAAAAACATATCTTTCATTAATAAAATAATTGTTTTTTAGGTAATATAAGCTATTTTATAAGTATTTTTACTCATTTTCACCTTATTTTTTGCTAATCAGACACGTTTTTTTCCTAATCAGACGCGTTTTTATGCTAACCAGACGCGTTTTTATGTTAATCAAACGCGTTTTATAAGTTAAAATTCATCAGCAAAAAATCTGGTAGCCTGAGAGGATCTTTAGTGGTGTTGAGAGGTTGCAGGGATTATATAGAAGATGGCTTTAGATATTTAAAAATTAATGTTTTATTAAAAGTCTTTTTTACTAAATATATTTAAATTAATAATGAAAAGAATTATTGAGAGTATGAAAGAAGATATTTAAAATTTTTAAAATATTTTTAAAAAAGTTTGAAATTTGTTAAATTTATATATGTATATATAACTTCAATTATTAATTATTATATTTCTTCTTTTTTTTAAAAAAATTTTTTTGAATAATATTTTTTATTTTAGTTTGGAGGTAGATGTTGAGAATTTATTATAAATTTCCTGCAACTTCTTTATTATTTAATTAATTAAATAAGATATATATTTTTTAAAAAAAAATATTACTTTTATTGTAAATTATTTATTAGATTAATTAATCTCATATTAAATACATGATTGAATTTAAATAAAAATATTTTTATTATAATCTTTTAAAAGATTGTTATAGTTTTTTTTAATACTCTTATTATTAACAGATTTTTTTAATTTTTTCAAATTTTTAAAGAAAATGTATTGACTAACTATATTTTAGTTTTTTTTAATTTTTTTTGTCATGCTGCGCATGATATATGGTTCTCGAGGCGGTTCTTAGCCACCCTCGAGCCGTTGAGGCGGTGCCACCTTGAGGTGGCAAATTACTATACCTTCAATGTAATATGCAATTGCAACCAATCTTGCTATGAGAATGTTGATTGGTTTAGGGAGTATGGATAAGTGCTTATTGATGGGATAATCTATTGATGAGAGCTTTTTAGTTTAGATTCATAGACTGGGGCATTGATAGACCTAGTTATGAGTTGGGAGATTTAGGGAGGTATAGAAGTACAAGACTAGTTAGTTAGCTATACTGATTGGTCTTGAGGGATATGAACAATTATATTAAGTGTTTTGATGGGAATTGAGGTTATAAAAAAACTTATGAATAGAGCTCACTTTGGGTGTTTATTATTGAGAGATATCGGCTAACCTAGGTAAGTATTGGGAATTATAGAATCATCTAAATTAGTATAATATGCTATAGTTTTGTGTATATAAACTACTTATCTAGTTGTTGTCTGGAATCGACACTGGATAATCTACTCCTTAATTTACTTGTTTAGTTATTTCTTGATAGCATAATCACCTTCCTCTATTGCGTACTAAGTGTCACTACAAGTTCATATCTCGAACCGCATCGAGAGCACTAGGCTCGTGCGGTTTCACATTTTTAATCTAGTTTTTTACCAGTTTTTTAGTGTTTTTAACTTGTTTTATTTGGTTTTATTGCTGTTGTTGCTGTTGTTTTTTTAAAATTTAACCAAATTATTTTATTAATTAAAAGAGAGTTAGAGCTTTGGGAAATTTAATGGAAAATAATATAAAAATAATATGATTGTGTTATTGCTGCATTTTCCTGGATTATTGTTTATATATTATTAAGCTATATTCTTAAAATATTAATTAAAATAATTCTTTTATATAAAAAATAATTATTATTTTTTATTAACTTAGTATAGTTTTTTTTTAGTTATAAGTAAATTAAAACTATTTTATTATTTTTTATAGTTATGAAAGCGTTTAAATTTGCTAAAGTTATAATAGTCTAATCTACATCTATATCATAAGATTTAACTATATTAGAATTATCTGCTTTCAGATTCCCAGAATTTTTATACAAATAATTTATATTATCTTAAATAAAAATAAATTTAATAATATTATTTAAATAAAATATCTGGATTTTGATACAAACTTTGAAAAAAAATAAAACTAAAGCTTTTAATAATTTTAAAATAATAATAATAATAGAAAAAATATTAATAATAAATTTACCAGAAGTAACTATAAAAATAAGTTAATAAACTTTTAATATTTAGTTATAAATTAATAAATATTTATTATTATTAATAGCCTTCTGTAATTTTTTTTTATTTATTTTTTTTCTAATTTTTTTAATTTTTACCTTTTTTTATTTTACTTCTAATTGAAGATTTTTAAAGTCTTTTATAAAACTATTATTAAAATATATATATTTATCCAAAGTAGTATATTTTAAAATAATTTTTATATTTTCCTTATATTTTTTAAATATATCTTAAATAATTTTTTTTAAATTAATAAAAATGGATTTTATTAAATTATTATTAGCTAATTTTAAATTTTTAATATTAATCTAATTATTTATAAAAATTATATCTTTAGTAATATTAAAATAAATTAATTTCATAATCTTAAAAATAAATTTTTTTTTTTACTTAATACTAAGATTTTTTTAGTTAGTCCACTCCTATTAACTATTAATATAACACAAAATATTATATTTATAATTTAAAAAATCTGCAAAATCTACTACCCCATATTTATTATTTTTTTTCTTATTTATATCTAAAGGTTTAGTACCCCTATTTCTACTATTTCCATTATTTTTATCATTTTCTCCATTTTCTTTACCATTACTTAATACCAGATTTATAAAGTCTGCCAATTTTATAATTTAATATATTAATTTTTTAGTTTAAATAACTACTAAAAAGTTGATAATAGCTTACTAATCATTATTTAGGGTAAAATTTTTAAATTTGACCTAATTTATACATATAAGTTAGTATTTTATAATAGATTTCTAGTATCTTATAGAAACTTATTTTTTAAATTTATTTTAGTAATTATTTTATTTTTCAACCTAAAATAAGCATAGTTAAAATTATCTAAATCAAAATTAGTAATAATTTTTATATTAATAATTTTATTATATCTTTTATTTAAAAATAAGCTATTAGTAAATATTAAAAGTTTTTTATAAGATTCTGATTCTTACTTTCCAATTTTTAAAAAAATTATTCTTTAATTATGTTGTTAGCTTTGGAGATTCTTATAATCTTATTATTTCTTATAATTATTGTATTAATATTAATTTTTTTAATTAAAAGGCTGTTAATTGACTTTTAGTATTTTATAATTTATTATTTTAAAATATTTATTAATTTTATATTTCTTTTTTTTTGGTGGTATAACTCTATTATTATCATTATTATTATTATTATTATTGTTATTATCACTGTCTTTACTACCATCTTTAGCACTATTTTTAGTTTTATTTTTAGCTCCATTTTTTATAACTCTCTTTTTTTTCCTTATAATAAGTACTATCTTATATTTATTAGTTAAAGTTTTTCTATAATCTGAAATAAAATTTTGAAAATCTGTTACTTATTTAATTTTCTACTAATAAATTTTTTGCTTATACTTTTATTAGATTTTTTTTTTGCTATTTTTTTAATCTAATAATCTAAATGATTTTATTATTGCTATTAATCTTTCAATATTTATTATTAGATTATTTAAGTTTTTTAGATGTTTTAATTTTAGACTTTTATATCTAAAATTGATAAATATGAAAGTTGACCTAAAGTTGGTAAAATCTTTAAATAAATTAGATTTTTCAGTTTTATCAAGGTTTTTAATATCAGAATTGGATTCTGGATAATAATTAAAATATACAGGTATATTTAAAAGAATAGTTAGAAAATTAGTAACATTTTTAAAAAACTTGTTATTATTTTAAGACTATTTTAGAATTATATTTTTAAAATATTTAAAATTAAGTATATATAAATTAGTAATATTAGAAGTTAAACTAAGAAAAAGAAAATTTATTTTATTATCTAATATTTAATCAAAATTATAATTTGTTATTTTATTAAAATTTTAATTTATTTTAAGTTTTTGATTTTGGAGATAAATAATTTTTAATAGTCTGTTATTATACTTTATTTTAGCACTAAAATAAAGATATTAAAAATGGGGTTTTAAAATTAATAATTTGTTTAATATATAAGTTATCAATAGATATAGAACTTCTAGAGTCTATTTAAAATTAAAAAACTTCACAAAAACACTAAGTATTAAATAAAAATAAAATAAAATAAAAATAATAATGGTAATAATAATAATAGAAAAAAGAGAAGATAATTAATAATATTATGAATTAATATATATTATTATACAGTTTATTATTAAGTTTGCTCTTAAATAGTTATTTAAAATTAATAAAAATTTCTATTAAACTTTAATAAATTTAAATATATTTTTTAAATATTTTTTACTTTTATTTATTTTTATATTCAAATATTCTAGAATTGATTTATATATTATTAATATATTAAAAATTCTGGATTTATTTGTTATTTAAGATATATGGAGATGAGTATTAACTTTTGGAAATATGATTAAAAAATCTTAATTATTATATTATACTACAGAACTAAACTAAATTAAAAAAGGATTAATTATTAAGTAATTTATTTTTTTTTTTTATGAAATATCTTTTTAATTTAAAATTGTTGAGAGATATTTTAAGTTTAAAAAAAGTTTATATTAAACACTTAGTATTTTTTAATTTTTATTATTTTTTAATTTTTTCTTAAATTACTAAATATTATAATATTATTAATATGTCTGCTTTAGGTTTTTTATGTTATTTTTACTTAAAACTATATTCAAAAACTAGTTAATATGATGTATATGAAAAATGATTCTATTATTAAAAATTTTAAGCTATTGTTAAAAGTAATATTTTAAACTCTAAATATCCAATCTTATATTTTGAAATTTAATTAATTTAATTAGAAAACTTATATAATTTTTTTTTTTTTTTTTAAATTCCGAATGTCCTTTGGAAATTTATACAAATATATATATTTAAATGCTGGTATTATAATTATGTTTAAAGATTTATTGTTATAATGGATCGAAAATCCATTTTATTTATTTACAAATTATACTATAAATTGTAAATTAACAAAATAGTTAATATAGAATAAAGTATCAAAAACTAAAATTAACAATTTCTTTAATAATAGATTTTTAGAATCTTTTAATATATCCTTCTGATCCATACCTACCTTTTAAAAACAAATTAAAAATATAATTAGAGATTTAAATTTTAATTTTTAAATTTTAATTTATGATTAAATAATTAAAAATTTAGAACTATAGGAATATTTTTATTATAATTTTATTAATTATATAAGTTATTTTTTTAGGCAGCCAGTGTACACCAACAGTCTAGTATATACATTAATTAAAGAATATAATTTGGAAAATAAACAATTATATTCAAAATTACATACAAGTGATTAATAGTAAAAAATATAAATATATAATTTAATTTTTTTATATTTTTGTTTGAAATGTGTTTTCTTGTGCTTTGTGTCACATATCAGATACTAATTGTCTTTTAATTAATATTATCAAAAAATTCAACATTAATTCCTATTATTTATATATCAAATGTTACTCATCTAATCAATTTCTTTAATAATAAAAAATTATGGTTGATTTATTTAATAATTAGTAATCTATTTTTTAGTATTTATAATAAACTATTACTATTTATTTAAATTTTACTTACACTTATACTAATACTATTAAAGAAAAAAGATCTTAATAATTATCAGAAATTAAAATTAATATTAATATTTAAAAAATCTTATTTAAAATATTTTAATTATTAAATAAATGAGAATTGGAACTAGATATTAAAAATCTTATAAAATTTGATCTTAATCTGAAATATATTAATAGTTTTACTTATTTATATATACTTTGATTATATAATTAGATTGTAAATTATATAAAATATATTAATCAGTGTTTAAAATATACCGGGGATGGCGAGGAACGAGCCCAGAAAAATTTTTTGAATTGGGGAATCAATTTACTTTTCCCCGACTTAAGTTTTTTACTAAGAAAAAAAAAAACCGATACTTCTTTGAATTAGGGAAATACTTTAATATAAATTTTTATTACTTTTTAACTTGATTTTGGTTTTTTTTCTTAATTCAGGGTAGGTTTTCTTTATTATACTAATAACACATTTTTATAAATATATATTAACAATTTGGAAAAAGTTATATAAATAAACTATCATATAATAAAACCATTTAAAAACTGATAATTTTTTGCTTATTAATAAGAACTTATTAAATTACGTAATCAAATCACGTGATCATTAAAATTTTTATTATATAATTAAAATTAAAATTTAATAAAAAAATTTAAAAAAATTAAATTGCATTTTTATTAATTTTTATTAATTTTAATTTTAATTTTTTTAATTTAATTTTTTCGATTTTTTAATGAAAATAATTTAAAATTAGGTGTGGGAGATCTTGAATACGCTAAAACAACTAATGGTTTTTTAACAAGTTTTTAAATTAAATTTAATTAAATAAAATTAACCGCTAAACCATTTATAGACGAAAAATACGAATTGATTAATTTTTTTTTAAGAATTCAAAAGTTTTCAAAAAATTTTGGATTTTGAAAAGTTTTTTTAATCTTGCATTCTTTTTAAAAATATTTTGTTAAAAATATAGCCAAACACATCTCCATATATACAATATATACATATATATGATGTATACATATATAATACAACATATATGTATATATGCTGATGTATATGTATATATGATGTACATATATATAATATAATGTATATGTATATATAATGTGTGCAACATATACATATATACAACATATATGTATATAGTATGATGTATATGTATATACAATGTATATGATGTATGTGTATATAGTATGATATATGTGTATATAATACAATATATTTGTATATAGTATGATGTATATGGTATACATTGTATATATGGAAGTATATTTAACTATATTTTCGATAAAATGTTTTCAAAAAGAATGTAAGATCAAAAAAACTTTTTAAAATCTAAAATTTTTTGAAAACTTTTAAATTTTTTAAAAAAATTAATTAATTTGTATTTTTTGTTTATAAACGGTTTAGTGGTTAATTTTATTTAATTAAATTTAATTTAAAAACTCGCTAAAAAACCACTAATCATTTTAATATATTTCAAAATCTCCCACACCTAATTTTAAATTATTTTCATAAAAAAATCGAAAAAATTAAATTAAAAAAATTAAAATTAAATTAAAAAAAAAATTAATAAAAATACAATTTAATTTTTTTAAATTTTTTTATTAAATTTTAATTTTAATTATATAATAAAAATTTTGGTGATTATATAATTTGATTACGTAATCTGATAAGTTTTTAGCTTTTACCTCAATTCAGAATATTTTAAAACACAAGTTTTAGTACTGTTTTGGGGTTAAAAAATTCAAAAATTTCTCTGAAAAAACTTTTTATTTATTGAAAAAAATTTAAAAAATTTTACCCCAACTTAAGAAATATTTAAAAAATTTTATCTTGATCTGAGAAATATTCTGATTTAAGGAAAGTTATTTTTAATTTTTTTTTTTTGGCTAAAGTCGGGGAATTCCCTGTCCTGACTTGATTTTTCCCGCCCCGATTTTAAACGCTAATATTAATTTATTTAATATTAATATAAAATCTTGTCCTATTTATAAAATAAATACTCAGAATTTTAGAAAGTATGCTTTAAAAATAACAAATCATAACTATTATTCCTATAATAAATTAAAACTTCAACTTTTAATAACCTTATTCTGACAAATTCAAAAATTATTAATCAAAAAGTTAAATAGTAAAAAATTAGACTAAATTTTATTAAACTTTTATTAGATTTTTAAAATCCTACCATACATACTTCCTAAACCAGATTTTTTACACAATCTTTATCTCAATACCTTAAATAATATATTAGATTAAGTTAATCAATTTATTCAACAACATAAACAACTCAATAGTTTTAACTAGATTTAAATTAAACTCTCAACATATCCTAGTTTCTTTAGTTTTAAAAAACTATTTTCACAAATTACACAATAGCAAAGAAAAGAATTTCGCATAATTAATAAAATTATTATCTATTATTTGGCTATAATTTTCCAAAATCTGTTAAAAACTATTAAATATCAAAAGTTTAACCAGGTTTTAATCTATATTTAATATTTTATTGATTTCCATTTATTTATGCAATATCATAGTCATACCAACAAAACAATCAATCAACAGTTAAACTGATATTGGCAAAAATTTTATTAAACCAAATTAATTTTTTTATAATTTCAAAATTTTAAATTTTGTCAAAAGAAAATGCAAAAATAGTAGTAGGCACTATCAAATACTAAAAATTATATACAAACCAAAAAAATTTACCAACCACAAAAATATCAAAAATTATAATTAAAAAAAAAAAAAAATTAATACTAAATATGAACTTAAACTAAAAACTCTTAATCATTTTAATATAGTTAAAATACATCAACCTAGTTATTATAAAAGTATAATCCATCAGTACAAATATTTAGAAAATAATCAACAGACACTCCAGAGCTTCAATATTATTTTTAAATTAAAAAAAATTATTAAGGTTCAAACTATATTAATTATAATATATAAATTATTACAAACTATTAACAAAGAATAATATTCAAAATATAAAAATTAAATTTAATATTTTTTTTTAATAAATTTTAATATTTCAACTAGCTATAAATAATTTACCAGAGTTTAATAAAAAATATATATTTTAAATTAAAATAAAATTTTTTAAATTTGATAATTAATAGTTTTATAATAAATCCTAAAAATCTTTTCAATAAAAATAATAATAATAAATTATTAACTATTAAATATTTATAATTAAATAATAATATCTATATATTTTTAGATTTTGAGAATGAGATTTTAATATAAAACATTAAAAATTTAATATTAAATAATAAATATATTCTCAAAAATCCTTAATAATATTTAAAAAAATAATAATAAACTATAAAAAAAATTATAACTATTTATTACTTTAATAATTTATATATAAAAATTTAAAAATTCTTAAAATCATATTATCTAACTACAGTTACTAATAAATATATATTAAATAACTAGGATTTTAATAATTTTAATATTATAAAAATATTTTTTTATTAACTCTTTAATTAACTAGTAATATTAATTAAAAATTTTCAAAATTTTGATATTATTATAATTTATTAAATTTAATATATTAGATTATTTTTATTTTATTACAAATTACTATATTAAGATTTTATTTTTTGTTAAAAAAAAAAAATAATAAAAAATTTTTAATAAATACTTACCAACTTATATAAAACTAATTTTATATTTTAAAAATTATTATATTAATTAATTATTTAATATTATTATAATTACTAATCTTGATTTAAAAGATAGTAGATAATAAGTAGATTCCTATAATTTTATAATTATTATTTTTAAAATATTTTTTAATATAATTAATACTTTAAACTGATAAATTATTTTAATAAATAAAATAATATCTCGCTTACATTTATTTTCATTAGATAATAAGGATTTTTTTATTAATATCTATATTAATTTATAAATATATAATATTTTTTACAATAATAGTAGTTTAGTATAGGATTATTAATATTTATACACAATTTTATTTTATTTTATTTTAATTTAAAGAATATATATATATTATCTCCCCCTTTTTTTTAAATAAAAAATTTTGTTTTTAAATAAATTATTAAAATTGTTTTTTTTAGATTTTAGTAATCTAATATTAACTCTTCTTCTTCTATTTAATACTATTTTATTTCAAAATGATTTCTATTTGAAAAATAAGATAAAATAATAATTAACAAGATTTTTTTAACTTTTTAAAACCAGTAGTATTTAATAAAAAACAAAAAAAGAAAATTAATCAACAAATATAATTTATACCTATTCAAAACTAAATTAATAAAATTATTTAATTATTAAAAAGTGTATTAAAAAAATCTGCATCAACTATTAAGTATCTAATTCTTAATATTATTTTTTTATTAAATTAAAATAGTAATACTAACCTTAAAAATAAAATTGATATTAGTTTTTTAAATTATAATTTTATTAAAAGTAAAATAGATAATATTCTTATTGATTTTATTTTATTAGCTAATTAATCAAAATAATTAAATCTTCTAATTCCAGAATTTTTAATGTTTGTTCTTTGATTTTTAAAATATGTTTGCAGTTTGTCAACTTTTAATCTAGATTATGATTTGACTATTAATAATAGGCAAGTTAGATAATGAATTAAAGCTTTATTTTTAATTTTAAGGTTATTTATTAGATACTTATTATCTGTAATACCCTTTTTTTTTCTAAGAAGGAATGTTTTAAGTATTGGTATATTTAATTAAACTTAATTTGGGATATTTTGTTTTTATTTTATATCTTGAAGTAGAAGTTAAATTTTGTTATTATTATCAGATATTGTTGGATTTTTATAGTCTGATACTAGCTGTGGGTAGTAAAGCAATCAATAAAAAAGTGTAAAAAATATATTAATAAATAAGGAATTAATAAATTTTGTGCAAATAAAAAACAAAATATTTATTTAATAATTTTTTGGTAAGATTTGGCCAGATAATAATAAAATTTAATAGTATATTAGATATTTATTAAAAGCTGAGTTAATAGCTCTAATAATAAACTAAATAAATATAATTATTAAAATTATATATTATAATATTTTAATTATAAGGTTAGCTTTACTATTTTATCAATAATTATTACAGTTATTTATAAGAATTTGTAAAAAATTTTATATTGGATATGTATAGTTTTATTAATTTTAATATTAATACTTGTTCTGTATATATTAAAAAATTAATTAATTTAGATTACTTAGATTTTTTAAAAAATAAAAATAAAATAAGTTCTTAATTTTCTTTAAATATTGGAAATTTTTTAATAAATTATAATTATAAGTCTTCTTTTTTTACCCAGCTATTTATAAAATTTTAATTAATTAATATTAAAAATTTTTTAAGGGTATGAAAATAAGGTATAATTTCCTAGTTAATTTATTAAATACTTATATTTTTATTTTTAGTATAATCTATTTTTAAATAAATTTAAAAAATTAAAAAACTAATTAAAGGAATTAATAGATTAATACCAAAATAATTAATATATATAATAAATCAAATATCTAAAAACCTATAATATACTCTACTAATTTAATTAAATATTTTTAATAATTTATTAGAAAATTTTAAATGATAATTGATAGAAATTCTTATTAATATTCATAAATATATAATATGATCTTATGCCAGATTTTTAAAATCTACCTCTATTATTGAAAACATTCCTTAAAATATTCTTCCTATTCAAGTTGATAATAAAGAGGCAGCTATACTTGAAAAGCTGGTGAATTTATAATGGAAATCTGGAAGAAGACTGGGGGCGTCGTATAAATAGCTTTTCTTTATATATTTATCAGCTTTTATATATAATATTTTAATGTAAAAAATTTTTTAACTAAATATTTTTACCCGAACCATACAAACCTATACTTGGCTGCTGGGAGTCCGACCAAGAATTACTGTCATCAAAAAAATCCTTAAAATTATCTTAATTGATAATATTTGAGAATTTATATTAAATTATAATATTATTAACATCAGCAAAAAAATTTGTTGACATCCGAGCCATCAGATGGCTCGGATGGCTCAGCGATCTTTTGTGTCCTGGAGCCATCCCGCCAGCCACAAGAGGTCACGGGAGGTCAACAACATCTGGTCCTGCATACGACCTCTGGCATCCGACCACACCTCCCTACAGTCCTACGGTCGCCTTCCGGCGTCCAATCGAATTTCAAAAAAAAAAAATTTATTATAATTATTTATGTATCTAAAGTTACACATTAGAATAAAAGAAAATAAATAAAAACCTCTACCAGACGCTTTTAATCTCCTCTCATTTTTTCAACAACAAATTTAATTCCTCCTCTTCATTATTATTTACCAGTACAAAATTCTGAGAAGCTCAAATTCTGGGTAGTTCACTCAATAGTACATCAACATAAGATTATATGAGACTCTGGTAGTACAATACCAGTTTTTTCTAAACCCAACTAGTTATATTAATGTATAAGTTATCAAAAATTGCTAAATTTTAGTTAGTTATGAAAATATTATAACAGATGTTGGAAGTCTTACCATAACCATCTACAATCTTAAAACTGATCTTCTAATTATAAACACCTTCTTCTCATAATTTTAATGTAATCCAAATACACACAGCAGTTCATACTAAAATTTTAGGATTCAGTTCTTTTATAAGATTTGATTCTTTAATCCCTCTTCCTCTTTGCAAATTTTAATACTAATGGATTAAAACTTTCGAAATCATTGGATGTGTGAAAAAAGCTTGTAAATATCCATTAGTAGACTGTAAATATTTATTAATAAAAAAATTAATTATAATTCCTTTTTTTGTAAAATATCTTAATGACTTAATATTTAATAAAATTTTAATTTTGTTCAATCAAATACTGACATCAAGATAGCTTAGACTATATATATTTAGTACAGTATTCCTAATAGCGCTTACTAAATATAAACAAAAATTTTCAATATAACAGTACATCTAACTAGCGTTAACTTATAATTATAATATCTAAACTATAAAAAAAAAGAATTTATAAATAGTTTTAATAAATATTAAATTTAGCTTGGTATTTTTTACCAAATTTTAAATATACATCTTTATCTAAGGAATATTTAGCCAAATTTTACTGCAAAATCACTAAAAAAAAAAGCCAAATTTTTATTTTTCAAAGATTAAATTTTCATATTTAGATAACAAGTCTCTATTAGATCTTTTTCTAAATAAAAAAACTTTCACAAAACTAATTAAAAACACTGGAAAACTTATAGACTTTAATCAAAATTTTATCAACCTTTCTTTTATAATTTTTTCGTAATCAAAATCAGTAGCTAATTTAGTATACTAATATTTTCTCGAGTTATTAACTAACATTAGCAATCTAATAAAAATTACTACTTACACCATAAATTCTAAATACAGTAATTCAAGATTAAATATATCATCTTAATATTAATTATCATTTTTATATTTATTATTCTTTAATTTCATTATATTAGATAAAGTGTGTCTATAAAAGGACTAAAATATTCTAAAAAAATACAATATAAAAAAAAAAATAAAAAACAATAAGAAATTAAAAAAAAGCTCATATTAATTTAACATTATGAAAAAACTACATCAGATTTTAAAAAGCAGATATCCACAACCAATTACTTTAAAGTTTTGATAAGGTATACCAAGATTAATATCGGCCTCCCATCATCATACAACAACCTCCCCACATCCCTATCAGCCTCCCGTGCTCCACACAATGACCTCTGGGGGGTTCAGATTTTTTGCTGATGAAGGTTATCAATTGAATTAACGTTACAAATAATTTTTCAATAATATAAAATCATTAAGGTTTTTATAATATAATTACTCTTAGATGTTCAGAGTCTTATGATAACTGTTGAGGATATAATACTTGCTAACTTTGAGAGGCTTCCAAAGGATAAAAGTCCTCTGGATCCTCTGAGTCCTTAGAGGACTGGGAGGACAACACAATTTTTTGCTGATGTTCCATTATTTCAATCACTTTAATAATTTTTTTATGAAATATATATATATTTCAAAACAACAAATTATAAATTTCTTGAACTCTATAAAGCCCCAAATTATAATAGATTAGAATCATTAAAATTCGGTCTATTATAGCCTGAAGCTTTTTTTTTGGTCGTTTGATTTTATGAAATTATGAGGTTGTTTAACCTCTGGAAGCCTCCAGAAGGCCAAAGACCTCTGGGACCTCGTGGACCTCCGAGGTCCACGAGGTCAACACAATTTTTTGCTGATGTATCATTCACATTATTTATAAAAATATTTTTGATATAATGTGGAGCCTAGCTGCCGTCCTAACATCCTATCGTCACAATACCCAAAAGCTATCTTACATCTGTTCTCAGTCATCCCACGACTTTTTTTTTTTGCTGATGTATATACGTATACGTCGTACTATATACGTGTACGACGTATATGCGCGTATACGTTGTACTATATACGTGTACGTCGTATATGCGTATACATCGTACTATATGCGTATACGTCGTATATACGTATACGTCGTATATATGGAGGTGTTCGGCTATATTTTCGACAAAACGTTTTCGAAAAAATGCAAAATCAAAAAAACTTTTCAAAATCCAAAAACTTTTTGAAAACTTTTGAATTTTCAAAAAAAAATCAATCAATTCGTATTTTTCATTTGTAAACAGTTTAACGCTTAATTTTATTTAATTAAATTTAATTTAAAAACTCGCTAAAAAAGCACTAGTCGTTTTAGTGTATTTCAAAATCTCCCACACCTAATTTTAAATTATATTCATAAAAAAAATCAGTAATAACTTATTTGCATGGCTCTTTCCAAACCATTAGTATGTGTTTATAAAAATATATTGTTATAACAAAGAAAACCCGCCCCAAACCAAGAAAAAAGCCGGGATTAAATTAAAGGATAATAAAAATTTATATCAGGGTAATTTTCTGACTCAATAAAATATCGGCTGTTTTTTTCCTCAATAAAAAACCCGGGTCAGGGAGGGGTAAATTGATTCCCCGATTCAAAAAATTTTTCTGGGCTCGTTCCTCGCCATCCCCGGTATATTTTAAACACTGCTTGATAGCTTCTTTCTGTTTTTGATATTATTTTTAATAGGTAATATATATATAAAAGAGAATTCCTTCTAAGTATAATATAACGACGCGAATTTTATATTCGTTCGTAAAAAATCTATTTTCTTAGAAAAAAAAATAACTATCAAGTTAATTAAGAAATTAATTAAATTTCTTAGATTATTCTCTAAATCTAATAGGGTCTCCTAATTTTAGTGCCTTATTAGATTTATTACCGAAGGTATTTTCTTAGTTATTTTTCTCTCCAAACATAATACTTTATTAG
Organism: Dactylellina drechsleri; assembly: GCA_036971345.1. Lineage (NCBI taxonomy): Eukaryota > Fungi > Ascomycota > Orbiliomycetes > Orbiliales > Orbiliaceae > Dactylellina > Dactylellina drechsleri. Next base: position 1,316,767 of record JAJTUB010000009.1, read on the forward strand.
TTTAATTCCGATAAAGTATCGTTTAATAAATCGTTTAATAAAAGTTCTAATAATAAATTTTGATATTTCGTAAATCATAGCAGCTACTACTCCGTATTTACCTATATTATTATTTATTTAATTTGTTTTAAGATTTCCGTTACTATATTTAAGTTTCTTAAATACTATCTATTAGTCTAGGCCGTGATTACTAGTTCATATATTAAAATTTTACTATTTATTATTATCTATTTTTCTAATATTATTAGTACTAGTCCTTCTTCTATTTATATACTTATTTCCTATTAGGTAACATCGTTATTCGTATTAAAGCGTACTGGATAAAATACTATTTCTAAGTTTTCTATCAGTAGGGGTAGAGTGCGACATGGGGCGGGTTGGGTTGGTTTCTAGAGGGTCGAAACCACCCACGGTTTGGTTTTTAGATGGTAGAAACCACCCACGGGTTGGTTTTTTTAAAAAAAAAAATACCAACACGGTTTTAAAAACCATAAATTTTAATAAAAACCGCACCGCCAAGAAACCATTTTACTAAAAATAGTAACAAATTTACTAAAAATAGTAAAAAATAGTTAAAATTACGGTTTTTAATTAAATTTATAACCCAAAAAAACCATTAAAAAAATAAAAAACCACCCAGCGGTTCCCCACGACCCATATCAAACCACCCAGCGGTTCCCCATGACCCCTCTCAAACCGAACCGACCCGCTGGTTTCTGGGTTAAAACCAACCCATGTCGCACTCTAAGTAGGGGGTAAAAGGTAGATACTTCTCTTTCTACTCGGGTATATCTTCTATATCCCAATATTTATATAATAGCATAGGCTTTAATTCTCGAATTACTAATTAAATTTTACGCTTCGCTAAAGAGGAAACTACTTCCTTCTTCATCTTCTAATAATTCTATATCTAAGGCGTCTCCAAATTCTATATATTCCGGAACAATATTTTCTTAGATTTATTCAAGCGTAAAATTATTCGACATACATATAATTCTTCCTTCTAACTCAAGTAAGATCAGTCAAAGTATTACACCTATACCCAATACCTAAGTATCGAGTACAGTAAGCTATACTTAGTTTCTAATTCTTAACTCTAGTTACCAGATCTTAAGCCAGGAAAGTATATATATATCTTTTAATAAATAGAATTATTTATAGAATATATAATAATAATAAGAATAAAATTATTTTTAATTATAAGTAAGTTAACTGATAAAGATAATAAGTATCTTTATAAGTCTTAAAAATAGTCTTTATATATAAAAATAAATACATAGAATACTGATGTTCAATGCTTATGGTAGCTCACTATTTGGTGCTCACGATAACTCACTATTCAGTACTCACAGTTTTAGTAATCACCATGATTAATAAGCAAATCACGTGATACTTATTTTCAAGATCTAAACAAGGCTGGTAATCGGTACAGCATATGTCTGGGTACAGAAAATGTGCTGTCAAGACCCTAGGTCTATGACAGGATTATCCATAGATTATTTGACAATTATTTTTTAATCCAAAAATCCACGTGGATTGGATTCTTTTTTATAGAATCCAATCCAATCCAATCCACAGCTTTCACTAATATTAAAAGAAGATACTCCGAGTCGAGTATTATAATTACCCCTCTCTCTTTTAAATCTATACGTTATAATTAGATTTCCTTTATAATTAACTTAAAACTAATTTTATTATTTTTTTTCATTTTCAACCGAAGTATACCATTAAAGATTTCCAGCATCTCAATTCGTGCAATGAAGCACTACTCTAAAACAAATCTAAGTTAGCGTGAACGGTGACGATAGTAAAAATATTTAACATACTAGGTCTTGAACCGTAAAGTCTTCCACGAAGGATTCATAAGCAACAGCAACATAGTTTTCTTCACTATCCCAACGGAGAGTTCGTTCAAAGTCTGATATTAAAGACGGTGACGTACTGCATATCTCGAGAAGCTCTCGAGGTACTTCTGAGTTTGGGGGGTTTTTGGCTTCCGGCATCTCTCCCTCGACAATAGACTGAAGGTATTGCAGGCACGTTTCCGTGCTATAAACAGTTTCGACTGTTTTGTGTCTGCAGAAATGATATCCATTAAAATATCGAGCCATTTCCGAAAGGTGCTTCTTATTAGCTTCATCATTATTGCTAATTTCCCCCAGCACTTCTTTAAGTTCTTTTTCTGTTAGACCGCAAAGCCCGGCTAGGGCTGCGTGGAATGATACATTTCTTGCCACGTTGAATCCACTACCGACACTGGATAAGGAGATCGGCGCGATACCTGTAATAAAGATACGGGGGATCACTTCAGAGCATAACGCCTTTACCAGAGTCCAGAAAGATTTAAAGGTACATTCGGCTGCGCTATTTTCCCAGGCATTGTTGCATGCTCTGGTAGTACTGGGCGGTTTGAGGAATTTGTTACAGACAGCGTCATACTCATCAACGAGCAGGTAGATCCCTTGAACGTCGGCAAGCTTCCCATCCCTTTGTTTCTGAAGTGCCCCTTTAACTACCTCGACACACCTCTCGAGGCTGCGGTAAGGGGTTTGATTGTTAATTTGTTGATATAGATAAGAAAGGTCTTCGCCCAGGTATGTAGCGTATGTACTATAGAATCGCCGAATTGAAGAATTCAAGCTGTTAATTATGTTCTCGTTTACTTCTGCAAGATCTGGGGTAATCTCTATCCGAGAAAAGTCGAATCTCAAGACGAAGTACTGTCCCGGCTTGATATTTCCCTTATCGATATCATTTTGCACATCGAGATCCTGATAGAGATAAAAGTTAAGTTGGGTAACGAACGGTAACCAAAGATATTTTTACCGACCTTGTAGAGGATTTGGTGTTCACCCGCGTACTGAAGACCGTGGAAGTGTTCTAGCATGCTTACTGTCAATGTTTTACCGAACCGACGTGGGCGGCAGAAGAAGATATGAGGGTGAAGCCTTTCTAATGTAGAGATATAGGAGGTGCGATCAAAATAAACCTGACCCTGCCGCAGTAGTAGATCCCGAAAGCTTATAGCCCCGGATTGAAAGAACTCCGAGTGGCCGTTAATTATCAGTCTACTGTCATCGGGTCGCTTCCTCTTTAGTAGGGGCGCTATATAAGTATCAGGGGGACTCTTCCTCTTTCTCGCGGTAGGGCTTCCAATGTATTCTGTTGCAATGTAGGGATTAGTGTAAGGAGAGAACATCTAGATATAATTGGTATTCTTACCAGTGCTGTGACCTTGCCCCTCCTCTTATAACATTGTTAGCTGTCGTCCCGGCGATGTCTATAATATGATGGCACTTACTCTCCTTGATTGCCGTCTGATTGCTAGGCCTGTTTAGAGGATCATAATCGGTTTCGCCGTTGCGAATACTTTTTTTTGCTAGCGATCTAAGGCGGTGACTGATGCCAGCTGGCAGCTCGCAGACCTTGTTCCAGAACATTATATCGTCCGCATTATCTAAGAAAACGTTTCCGTTGATGCATGCCGCTTTGAATTTTTTAAGAGTCTCGCCTCTAAGCAGCTTTGGCGATACCATCTGGATCCAGTCAAGCAGCTCATCCTCATCCCATTCTTCTACTTCTTGGATTGTGGGCTTATTATTAGAGGGATTTACTGCCTGGCTGGCTTGAGAGCCAGTTTCGGTCTGTCTAAAGTTTAGTTCTGGAAAGTTACTCATGGTGAGCTTGACGAGGTAACAAATTGGTGCTTTGATGTTGACACAGTATAGGGATGCTCCGTAAGTAGGCGTTGTGAGAATCAAAGATTGGTGGGAAATTTGAGATGGTTCGAGGTGACAAAACAAAAGGACATATGGATGGTTGCGATGGTGATGATAAAATGACGTGTAAAAGTTGCCTATAAATGACTGTATCGTTGTGGAGTAGACGTCAGAGAAGATCGGCAGCGGTCATATTTTCCGTGGTCGAAGGGGGCAACTGATCGCGCTAAACCCAATTAGCAAAGTTTGTACTCTCATTGCAGGTGTGCAGTGTTTACCAGCTGGAGTTTGGTCGGGATCTCTTCTGCGCTTCTGTTGAGAGAAGGGAGCACGAGTGGCGATGTTGAAGTTGATGACAGGAAGATAACAGGAGGGAAAAGGAGGACTGGGTAGCCACGCACACGTGAAAATCACGAAACACCAAAAAATTTCAAACCGCCAAAATTTTCAAAACACCAAAATTTCGATCCATCAGACATCTTTAAAATTTCCCAGAACATTATTCTCTTCTCATACTGCCTTCTAAAACTATATACAGGGAAGCTCTGACTACCTATTTGGATTTACTAGAAGGGAATCGTAACGTATTTCACCTACCTGCGAGACACACCACCAACGCGAGACAGTGTTTGGCCAGATTGGGCAGGATTTGGTTGCCTAGCCAGCCCAGCCCCAACCTGGGTAAACAACCTGCCCACCAACTGCCCAGCCGGGTACCCAACTCTGACCTGTAGTTAATCCACCAGCCCGCCCACCAGCCTGCCCACCAGCCTGCAGTCTAACTGTCTACCGATACTATTCCCGCCGTAGTTCAACAACCGCCAAACCAAATCCTACGAACCGAACGGCAAAAATGTACCTACCAACCTAGTCTATAGCCTGCCTGAATTACAGCCGTTTTCACCGCCGTTTCCACTGCATAAACCACGTTTGCGCCCACCTACCTGCCTACCTACCCGTATTACACAACAGCCACACCGCCTACACTAAGTTAATATATGTGAAAGTTATAGATTAAGATTTTAGGATTCTATTAGTAGTAAAATTATATTTTTATGATTTTTTTTTTTGACGTAGTTATCGCTGTTATCGTTAGAGCACTCTGAATCGTGATTTTGCCATACAAAATTTGGTGTGGTGTAGTGTTTGTCTCGCGTTGGTGGTGTGTCTCGCAGGTAGATGAAATACGTTAACCTATCTGCCATTTCCCGCAGCAATAACAGCACTAGCAGTCTTTGGCAGCTGCTGGCGCCACACCGCCTATGGAAAGGCTTGGCGTGACAAACATGATCCCGAAATAGGATCCCGATCCACCCACAGAAAAGGTTGAGACAGCAAATTTCGATTTTCAAATCTTTATATTATAGTCGATCCTAATTAGAAAAAATAGAAAAAAAAATATGATTATTTAGATCTTATTCTAATTAAAAACATATTAAATTTTCGATGCTTTCTATAGTTAGTGGATTCGAATTAATATTAATTTTTAAAGCTCAAAATTTTGCGTTTTTTATGGTTGTGATTATTACCCTATCTCAGCGCTGGGCTGCATTCTGTCATCACCCCTATTTCATCACCATCGACACCACCACCGATATCACCACTCCGGATCCAGCATCCCCAGCATCCCCAACAGCATTAGCAGCGTATCCAGCATACCCAGCATATCCAGCATACCCAGCAATAGCAGCATAGCATCAATAACAGCAATAGCAGCATGCCAGCAATAACATCAGCAACAATATACCAGCAATAATAGCTATAGCATCATATCCAGTGTACCCAATATACCCAGCATACCCAGCATATCCAGCGTATCCAGCGTATCCAGCGTATCCAGCGTATCCAGCGTATCCAGCGTATCCAGCATATCCAGCATACCCAGCATACCCAGCGTATCTAGCATACCCAGCAATAGTAGTAATAGCAGTATGCCAGCAATAACGGCAATATCAGCATGCTAGCAATAAAATCAATAACAATATACTAGCAATACCAGCAATAACAGCAGCGTATCCAGCGTATCCAGCGTACCCAGCGTACCCAGCGTATCCAGCAGATCCAGCATATCTAGTGTATATAACGTATCTAGCACATCTAGCACATCTAGCATTAGCAGTATATTTAGTATATCTAGTATATCTAGCATTAGCAGCATATCCAGCATATCTAACGTACATCAGCAAAAAAATTTGTGTTGCGTCCCTGCCGTCCGAAGGCAGGACGGCAGGATGCCTCTTGCCTTAACGGGTCGCCTGGACGCTCGCTAAGCAACTTGCTTCTCAAACGCTGATGGACAACCACCGTCTCTATAGTTACTCTCTCGACCATCTTATCGGACGGTGTCTGAAATAATACGTCTGGACAACAATTGAATTATCAACGTTTTGTAAATCTCTAAATGATTTGCTTTGCAAAGTTAGATAGAAAACTAATATTAAAGCAGCGGTTAATAGACGTTTACCGTCTTAAGGATTACAAGTATCAAAAGATTTAAAACTTTCAGATTTCTTAAATCAGTATTATTATTATAAAATCTCGGAAGGAGGAAATAATTGCTTATTCGGACGCATACGCCTATGCGTTAATATGTTGCTATCACTAACACTAGAGTTCAACATGGGTCGGTTTTAACCCAGAAACTAACAAGTTAAGTCGGTTTAAAAGGGGTCATAAGGAACTGCTAGGTAGTTTTTATTAAAATCGAAAACCACCCAAAAACTGTTAATTCCCCGCTTATCAATAAAAAATTAAGCCTTAATAGGGATTATCAACACTATTCTACATATAAAATAATATATAAACTTTTTTAATAAAAATAAGCTGTTAAATGTTTAAATAACTTCAATTTAACATACACATAATTTTATTTTTTAAATTAATATACAAAAAAGAACAAAACACTAGATACCAAATATTAAAAACCAAACTCCATATTCCTAATATTTTTAAAAATCATAAACTCAAAAACATAAATAAATTAAAAAATATATTGTTATAAAAAATTAAAAATTATTTTTATGGAATATGATCTACTTAGGGAATTAAAACACATATAATATAATAATATAGTTTATTATTTTTATATATTATAATTTGCTTATTTATATAAATTATAAACTTATTTATTACTATATATAGAAGATTTAGTATTTATTATAAATTTATTTATTAAAAGAGGTATACTTATATTCAAAGTAATTAATAAAAAAATATTTTATAATTTTTTATATAGCTTCCAAAGTACTCTTCTTCTATTTAAGAGCCCCACTATTATATAATTAGTTTTATATGATCTTATGGACCAGGCAAGCAAAAGTTGACTTAGGTATTAAAAGTTCAATACTTTTTTATATTTTCCTAATTTTTTAAAAGGTAATTGTTATATTTAATTAAAAAAAATAAATAGCTATTCTATATATAGAGTAACAATAAAGTAATAAACTTATTTTTAGGTTTATTTCATTATAACCTTCTGAGAAGTACTATTTTAGATGTTTTTTTACTTTCTACTGTAACTGCAAGTTTAGGCTTGACAACCTTATATTTGACAATAATTTTCATTTTTAAAACTATCTTAAAATTTAAAATATTTTAATATTTAGAAATATGTGATAATAGAGTGGTTTTGTAAGTTTTGATCTTATATAAATTATTAAATAAATTATTTTTAAAACTAAGATTAATTAAAAATCAAAATATCAAAAATGGGTTTATATTATATTTATATAATATATTTATAAATTTAAATTAATATAAATATTAAGTAACTTTAAATCTTATAAATATAATATCTTATGAATAATATATTAATATAGTTAATTTTTTTATTTAAAAAATTGTATTTGAAATTGTTAGTATTGATTATTTATTATATATAAGTTTTTGTGTTATAAGATTTTATATTATAATTTTTATTAGTTTGAATTTATATAATCTTACTTAAAAATTATTATTTTTTGATATATATTACTAAAAACACATTTTTACAATAAAAATATAAAAATAAGTATATAAAATAAATAATATTAATTTATTTATAATAATAAAAAAACTGTTTTAGGTTAGCATATATAGGATTTTCAAATAAAATAAAAAAAAAAAAAGTTTAAATTAGATTTATAAAAGAAATATAATTTTAAATTAAATTTTAATTTTTTTAATTTACTAATAAACTTATTATTTTTATATATTTAATTTTTTAAGTAAAATTAAATTTTTTTTATTTTTAAAATTGTAATAAAGAGCTTATAATTTTAAAATATTATTAAAAAAATTTAATATATTTTCTTTAAATATTACTTGTTAAAAAATTTCAAGAGTCAAAAAATGGGTAAGATAAGGTGGAGTTAAAAATTAAAAATAAATTTACAAAAAAAAAATCTATTATTAAATAAAAATTAAAAAAAAGTTCTGATTTTCAAAAATTTAGTATTATTAATTAAAAAGCTGATTTTGACAAATAGGTTAAAAAATATTTAAATAAAAACTTATAAGATAAGATAACTAGAGCTTATATTATTTAAAAAAAAAATAATTTTGAAAGTTTATTTGTTTTAAATAAAAAAAATACTCTTACTTTTACTAAAAAATTTATTTAAAATATAAAAAATTGGTTACCAATTAAATAAATTTAAAAAAAAAAGTTTGATTTAACTGAGAAAAATGATTTTTTTAAAATTAATCTTAGTAAACTTTTAAATATGGTTATATTAGGAGAATCTTTAAAAGATAGGGAATTAAGAGTAAGTTAACATTCAAATTAATGGGATGATTTTGAAAAAAAATATAAAAAAAAAAATACAAAAGATGATAATATAGATTTGATAAATAAAACTGAAAAATTTATAAATAATGAGGATGATAATATAGAATATTTAGATTAAATATTTTAAAATTAAAATTTAATATTTTAACTTTTTTACATATTAAAAAATAATATACCGATACTTTAATATCTTTTATGGAAATAGTTTAGATTTTAATTAAAATAAACAAATTTTCTTTTTATACTCTTAACTCTCTGAAATTGTAATAAAAAAAATTATTACTCTTTATATTATTTTATGTGTAAAATAATATATAAATATTATGAAAGAAACCAGACCAACCCAAACCAATTTAAACTAATTTAAATTAAACTAGTAATAGTATGAGCACAACCTAATTTACTATCAAATATCTTTTTTTTGGTGATAATTACTTTTTTTGTAACAATCATATTTTTTAAAAAATAAAGTCTACAATATCATTTTAAATTAAATTTATGATTTTTGATTTATTTATAAACTTTTAATTAATACTCAATCGTAAATTTATTATTTTCACTATTAAAAATAAAGATAATATTAAAAATTAATAATAATCAACCAATTAAATCAAAACTTGGTAATTAGTTAGCAAAAATAATAAGCTATATTAAATCCTAAATTTCAATTCTACTAAAACTTCTCCTATTTAGTAAGATTTTAAAGAAATTATCTGTATATAAATAGAAAAACCACATATTCTTTACCTAATCTATAATATATTACTTGTATATCCCCATATTAGAAATAATAAAACTTCTTTTATAAAAGGCTATTTAAAATTTAGTCATTACAAACAGATGTCAAAAAAAATTAACCACCAAAAATCAATTACCTTTTTTTTTACTAAACTCAATACAGTAAGTAGATTTTCATCATAAAAGGTTTAATATTATTCTACATATAAAATAAATCTAATTTTATTTGAATTTTGAATTATTAGAAAAACAAATGGCCCAAATTCTTAAAACAAAATTATAAACTACTATTTTTTAAACTAATAATAAGCAGTAACCTTTCTTTTTGATTTTTTGATAATTAAGAACTTCATAATCTTTTATACATACTATTTCCAAATATTAAACTATTTTCTTCTAAAAAAATAAAGATTACACTTGAAAACCAGTTAAAAAATATTATAAATATTTTTAAAAAAAAAATCTTAACAAATCAAAAGGTTTCTTTTTCATTAAATACCTGAACTTCTTTTAATAAAATAATTTTTATTATTATAATAACTTTTTAGGTCAATAATACCTAAAATCTATAGAAAGTATTAATTAGGTTTGAGCACTTATTTAAAAAGCATACTGGTGCTTATATTGCCAAAGTTATAACTAATATTATTAAAAATTATAATCTAACTGATAAATTATATACCGTTACTACTAACAGTACCAGTAATAATAGAATTATAGTTAAAAAATTTATTCAACATTTTAATAACTATAAACAATTAAATCTTAATAATAATCTAGATAAAAATGAAATTTAGTAATTTAATGAAAATTTAGCAGATGCAGCCACTAAATTCTCACCTATTTAAAATAAAGAACAAAATTACTTACCTTACATCATTTATATTATTCAATTAACTATAAATATTTTTATTAACAATATTAAAGGCCTTTTTTCTAATTTTAATAAAAAACTACTTTATATTAAAAAATTAAATAAATTAAAAAATTTACTACTTATATTTTATTGATTACTTATTATAGTAAATTCTTTATTTATGAAATAATATTAAACCTTTTATAGTATAAAACAATTAAAGAGGGTATAATTGTTATAATTTTAAATTTTTAAGTTCAAATACTTTATCAAGTAATTATAATATTCCCAAACTGTTTTAAATAGTTTAAAGCCATCCAGCTTGATTTTAAAGTTCAAGCATAATTAATAAAAAAGGTTAATACTACCAAACTAATTTTTGCAGTAAATTTACTTATAAATATACCAACTCGCTGGAATTTTATTATTTTAATATTAATGTATTTTATGTGCTTAACACTTATTATTAAAAATTAGATTTTGTTATCAGGAAATAAAGATTAAAACTATTATATGCTAATTAAGGAAGAACTTAAGTATATATAATTGTAATGGCTTACAACTC
>JAJTUB010000010.1:0-13198 GCA_036971345.1 Dactylellina drechsleri
AAGTAAATAAATAAAAAAAAAAATAAATAAAAAAAAAAAAAAAAAGAAGAAGTTATTATTAAATAATATTTAAATTAAAATATAATCCAAAAAAATAATAATTAAAAATGATAATAAAAGAGAAAAAAAAATAAAAAAAAATTTTTAATATTTATATTAAAAACTACTAACAATCTTTCTAAATTATATAAAAAAAAAAAAAAAAAAAAAAAAAAAAAAAAAAAAAAAAAAAAAAAGAAAAAAAAAAAAGAAAAAAAAGGGGAAAGGGAAAATTAGAGCTAATAATAATAATAATGGTAATAATAATAATAATAATGATAATAATAATAATAATAATAAAAATAATAAAAAAACTAAAAAAGTAAAAAAATATAAATATTTATATTTAAAAAATCTATAAATAGCCTTTTAATATTTAATATAAATTATTATATTTCAGAGATTAAAATCAGTTTTAGTTTATCAAACAAAATTCCAAATAATAATAATAATAATAATAAAAATAATAAAGATATAATAAAAGTATAAAATAAAATTTATAAAATATAATATAATAATATTAATAATTTAGTTGTATATAAATTAAAAATCTATTATAAAATATAAAAAAGTTATTAGTTAATTTATTTAATTTTTTTTAGCTTTTATTTAATTTTATAAAATTATTTTTAATACTACTTTAAAAAAAAAGTGAAATATTAAGGGTCAACTATTAAGCTAGATTAATACCTCTTATAAATAAAATAATTAAAATAAAATAAATAAAAAAAAATAAAACAAATTTTTAAAAATTATATTTAAACTTCTTTAATTAGGTATTAGTTAAAATATAGATATAATTAACTAATAGTTATAAGATAATAAAAATAAAGTAATAGACAATAATAGTAATATAATAAAAATTTTAAATATAATATACTAAATAATTCAAAACATCATTAAAAAGTAAAAAAAAAAAAATTAAAAAAACATTTATAAAAACTTATAAAAATAAAATTATTAAAATAAATAAATTAAAAATTATAAATTATAAACATATAAAATTAAAAAACAAATATAAAAAAATAAAAAAAAAAATTAAAAAACAAAATAAAGATAAAAAAAAAATTAAGAACTAATATTAATATAATCAAGAAAAATATGTATTTATTAAGCTTATTACTAAATTTATAAAAATTAATTTAACCTTTTTATTAATTTTAGTTTTAAAAGATGAAAAATTATTAAAAACAAAATTACTTATTTATCTTTTTTAATTTTATTTTATTAATAATATAATTTTTATTTTTAATAAATCTAATACCAATTATTTTTTCCATCTTACTCTAGGTTTTTATATATCTATTTTTAAACTTTTAATAGTTATTGTAACTATTTAAATAATCAAAAATATTATTCAAATATAAAATCTAAATATTAAAATTTAAAGATTACTTAATATAGTTCCTAATAATATTATTAAATTACCAAATAACTAATATCCAATTTTTATAAATTTGAAACTTTAAAATTAGTTAAAAACAATTTTTAGCAAAATCAAAATTACAAATTTATATTATATTATATATTAAGATTTAGTAGCTAATAAAAATAGTATTAATTCTTTACTATTATTCTAATTTATATATTTAAACTAAATTTTTAATTAGACTTATAAAATCTATTAATAAATTTCAAAAAATTAAAATAAAAATTTTTTAAAAGGTTTTAAATTAAATAAAATTTAAAAAATATAAAAAATAATATAATAAAAATATAATAAAAATAATAATAAAAATTTTTAAGTATTTAATAAATTAAAAAGATTTATTTATAAACTTATAAAAACCAATGTAAGCTAATAAGCAAATAAAATATTTTCAAAATTATATAATTAAATTTTATCAAAAATAATTAAGTTTTTTAAAAAAATAAATTAATTAAATATAAATTTAAAAAATAAAATATTTATTAGATTTAATATATCTAATTACAAACATAAAAAGGCTACTAAAAGAAATATATTTAAAATAAAAATTTATTTAAAAATTAAATAATAGATTACTTATTTAAAATAATTAAAATAAAAAAATAAAAGTTTAGTTAACTAGAAATTTTAAAAAAAAGTACCATTTTAAATTCAATATATCTGATTATAAATATAAAAAAACTAATTTAAGAAATCTACTTAATATAAAAAATATTTCAAAAAATAAGTAATTAATAGTTTGTTTAAAATAATTTAAATATAAATATAAACAATAATTTTAAATTATTTAAAATATGATTATATTATTTTAAACATATTTGAAAAGATATTAAAAAGTAATTTTTAAATATGTTAAAATTACTAAAAATCACTTTTATATTACTTTGTATTTATTTTTATTAAAATATCCTTCGTTTACTATCTTAATTATTATAATAAATCTATTTAAAATTCTTTAAAATTGTAGAAAGGCTTTTTTTAAACACATCGAAACTACTGTCATTCACATTGCTTATGAAGATATTTTTGATGTGGTGTGGAGCCTAGCTGCCGTCCCAACGTCCTGTCGTCGCAACACCCAAAAGCCGTCTTACGTCTGTTCTCAGTCGTCCCACGACTTTTTTTTTTTGCTGATGTAATTAAAGCTAATATTACTTGGAATAATAATTCTATATTAATTAAAATATTATTAGATTATAATATTTTATTAAATTTTATATTTATATAACTTATTATAAAAAGAAAGATTTTAATAAAAATAAAAGATACTTATATCTTACTAGAATTATTTAATAGGACTATAATTATTAGTAAAGGTATAAAACACTACACTAAATTACTACAACTTAATATAAACGGAATTAAAAAAAGTATTTAATTTGAAGTTACTAATATAAAAAATTATAATATAATTTTAGATTTACCATAACTAAAAACTAATAATCCAAATATAAATTAAATTAAACATTATATTATTTTATAAAAGAATGTAAGATATTATATTATAATAATATCTATAATTTTAATTACTAAATTTTTAATTAATTTTGATAATTCAATAGCTGTAGAAATTATCCTATTTTTATTATAACCTTATAAACTACTTTATAATATCCTAAAGTAATATTATAATTTTATAAATTTATTTTTAGATAAAATAATGAATTAGTTACTTATACAACAACCTTAGGATCATAAAATCCTTTTAAAATAAAGAATTGCATTTTTTTTTAAACTAATTTATAAATTATTTCTACTAAAAAACAAAACATTACACAACTATATTCAAATAATAAAAAAAAAAAAATTTATCAGAGAAAGTAAATTACTAGTAGTTATACCAATACTATTTATTAAAAAAAAAAATAATAATTTAAGACTATATATAAATTATCACAGTTTAAATAAAATTACAATTAAAAATTATTATTTATTATTTTTTATTAATATTTTTTTTAATAAACTACAAAATATAATAATATTTACTAAGTTAGATTTAAAAAAAACCTATAATTTAATATAAATTATAATAAGAAATAAATAAAAATTATTTTTAAAATTTAATATAAATTATTTAAATATTTGATAATACTTTTTAGATTTATAAATATACTAGTAAGTTTTTAGTTATTACTTAACATATTATTTCATAATTTAATTAATAATTTTATTATAATTTATTTTGATGATATATTAATATTTTTTAAAAATATCTAAGATTATTTTGCATACATATACACCATCTTATAACAACTAAAAAAAGTAAGATTATTAATAAAAGCGAATAAATACTAATTTCATATAATAATAATCAAATTTTTAAGGTTTATTATATTAACTTGCAATTTTTTAATAAATTTAAAAAAAGTTAAATTAATTTATAATTAGGAATTATTAACTAATATTAAAGAATTATAATTTTTCTTTAGATTTTTTAATTTTTATATATGTTTTATTGCGAAATATAACACACTAATAGAATTTCTTATAAAATTATTTAATAAAAAATTTTTATAAAACTAAAAAAAAAAAAAAAGTAACTATATTTACTTATATAAAAAAAAAAATTTATATCAATATAATATTACCATACTTCAATTATTTGCAAATTATTATAATCAAAATCAATACCTCCAAATTTAATATAAGTACATACCTCTTACAACAAAATAAAACTAACATATAAAAACTTATATACTTTTATAATAAAAAAATGATATCTGCAGAAAAAAACTATATGTCAGGACGTACTATGGCCACACGTACTGGACTAAAAGCAAATAACTAGACTTCGGCGTCTAGTTGCCATATACCGTATATATACGTGATATCAGCTAACGCGGCCTGACATCCTCCCTCACTATACCAGAAGGTATATACGCTGCGTGTCGAAGCACCACGCCGCACGTAGAGGGTATATACGCTGCGTGTCGAACCACCACGCACGTACATTAACGTATATTCGGTAGACCTCACATAAAGACCGTCACGTGATGCCTACGTCGTCTTTTAGCGCAACAACACTGCGTACGAGGGTGCATCGCAACGGCAGCACCGAGGCTCGAACGCGGGTCGTTGCGAATGGGAAGTCTAGTTAAATGTCAGGACGTACTATGGCCACACGTACTGGACTAAAAGCAAGATAACTAGACTTCGGCGTCTAGTTGCCATATACCGTATATATACGTGATATCAGCTAACGCGGCCTGACACTATAAAATTTTTAATCAGGAAATACTAACAATTATAAAAATACTTAAAAAATAAAAAGTATACTTATACAACCCCTTATTTTAAATTATTATATACAGTAACCATAAAAATTTAGAATACTTTATAATTTTAAAATAATTTAATATAAAATAAATTAAATAATTATTATTATTAACAAATTATAACTTTAAAATTTAATATAAACCAAAAATTAAAAATATTAAAACTAATATTCTCTTATATCAATCTATATTCCAAAATAGTTTAAAATTAATTAATTTATTTCCACTACTGCTAAAACTAAGACAATTATTAAGAATAATAAATATTAAATTATAAATTATTATAAATATAGAAAATAAAATTTCCAATAATATTAATATTTTTATTAAAAAATATAAAAAAGATATAAAAATATAATAAATTATAAATATAATAAATTATAAAAAAATAAAATACATAAAAAAATACTATTTAGAAAAAGATAATATATTAATATTTTAAAACTAATTCTATATATCTAATTTATTTAGCTTACAAAAAAAAATAATATATTATATGCATAATACCTTCCTTATAAATTATTTCAATTATTGTAAAATAATTAAATTATTCTTTAGAAATTATTACTTTCTAAAATTTATTAAGTTTATTTATTAGTATATTATAAATTATAACATATGTTAATAAAACAAAATAGTATAAAAATTAACTAAAAATAAACTATTATTATTATTAATTCCTAATGCAATATAGTATAGTATCTTAATAAACTTTATTATAAAACTATTAAAATCTAAAAATCTAATATTAAATAATAGCTTACTATAATATAATACTATTTAAATAATAATAAATAGATTAACTAAGTATATTTATTTTATTTTTTATAATAAATTATAAATAAATAAATTTATAAAATTATATATCTATTATTTATTATATAATAATATTTTTAAAAATTTTGTATTAAATTAAAGTAAAGTGTTTATTTCTAAGTTTATTATAATTTTTTATAAAATATATAGTATTAAAAGAAATATATTAATAATTTTTTATCCCCAAACAAATAGTCAAATAGAGAGAATAAATTAAATATTAGAATAATATTTACAAAATTACTATAACTACTAGTAAGATAATTAGTATAAATTATTATTTTTTATAATATTTATTTATAATAATATATTTTAAACTATTATAAAAATAATATTATTTTTTGTAAAATATGGATTTTATCCTAGATTTAGTATTAAAAATAATAGAATAATATATATATTTATAGCAGAAAAAAAAATAAAAAAACTTAAAATAATATATAAAACTTATTATACTAAAATAAAATAAGTTTAGAATAAATAAGTAAAATATTATAATAAATAATAAAATAAAATAATAAAATATAAAATTAATTAAAAAATTATATTATTTAGTAAAAATATTTAAATTAAAAAATTTAATTATAAATTAAAATATAAATATTTAAGTTTATAAAAAATTATTACTTATATTGGTTTATATGCCTACAAACTAATTATATTTAGATTAATATAGTAATATAAAATTTTTTATATTTTTTTATTAAAATTATATATTATTAATAAAATTTATTTAACCCACCCTAAGCCACAGCCTGTCAAAATAAATAAAAAAAAAATATAAAATTAAAAAATTTTTTATAATAAAAAAATTTAAAAAAGAATTAAAGTTATAAATTACAATAATCTATTATTTAATTAAATAAAAAAAATTAATTATTAGTAAATTTAACTTAAAAACCAAAAAAAAACATTATATATATAAAAATAATATTAAAATAATTTAATTTAAGATATAAAAACTTATATTTACTTATAACAAAATTTAATTAAAAATATAATTATATATAAGATAATTTTATATACTTATTTCTAAAAAATAAACCTAAAAAACCAAAAACATATTATACCAATTTACAATCTAAAGTTTAGTACTTTTTTTTTTTTTTTCTCAAACTAATTTTTATATTTTTACACCTCTTATAGTAAATTGGCCTTTTATAACCCTTTATATAACAAACTATACTATTTTTATTATTATTTTTATCCTTATTCCCATCCCTATTTTTATTCTTATTTTTATTTTTATAAGTATAAGAAGTAATTTAGCCATTTATTATAGCAAGTTATCCTATCCTGTCTTTAAGTATTATTTTAGTAAATATTTTATTAAATCTCTAAATTGCTTAGGTAGAAAACTCTATATTATTGAAACAATTTGTTATATCTATATTTATAGTATTAAATAATAGATCTTTAAAATTTTAAATAACTCTTAATTTATTTTTTACTATAATAAATTATATTTTAATAGTAATAAATTATATTTTATAATTAACTACTATACTAAAAATTTAAAACTTTTTAGAAACAACTTTAAGTAGTACTAATACAATTTTAAAAAAAGTATATTTTTAAGTAAAACAGTTAATAATAATACTATAATTAATATATATTATTAAAGTTACCAAGTAGTTTATTGTAGTTAAATTTGGTACATGAAATCTTATAGTTATAGCAGCTATATTAAAAATAATATTATTAAAGTGGTATATAGTGTTTCGCCTTTTTTAGTAACGGGTATATTGATTAAAGTTGTTTTGATAATAAACAAAGCTGAATGCAAGATATTTATTATACTTATTAATTAAAGGACTGCCAAAATTAATAACTGCAATTTCAGCCAAATTAATGAAATATATTTTTGAGTAACCAACCATATTGAAAAAAATTAAAAAAAATTTTAAGAAAGCGAGTTATATCAAGAAAATACATATCAATACAAAAAATAAAAAAGGTAAAATAAAATTATCTTGTAGTACATCAAACTATAATAAAATAAGATGAAAAAAAAAAAAAAAAAAAAAAAAAAAAAAAAAAAAAAAAAAAAATAAAAAAAAAATATATTTTTTTTTTTTTTTTTTTTTTTTTTTCTAGAAAGAATATTTTTTTATAAAATTGTACACTACCTGAAAAAATAGTTATAATATATAAATAATTGTATTGTATTATTATGTATTTATAAATAACTTTTTTTTGTTCTTTATTCTTACCAAGTTTTAGCACATTGCAAGAATTTATAGAAGATCAAATAAAATAAACAATACAAAAAAACATTATAAATATAAAAAAACATAACAAAAAGAAGTGTAATTACTTATAAAAACACACAATAATTTAAAATATATAAAAAAAATATTTATACTTACATTTTGATTATTTCTTTATGATATTAGATTCTTAGTGTTGATGTTCTAAATCCAACACTAGTTACTAGGATTGTGATATTACTATCTAAACTCAAAATTACTTATAATAATATATAAAAAATAATTTTTTTAATTATTGTGTTTATTATAACAAAGAAATAATAAAAAAGTATATATTTATAAAATGAAGTGATAATTTTTAATTATTAGTTTAGTTAAATATTTATTTTTTTTATAATATATAATTTAATATAAAAAAGGAGGATATCAGACCTCACTTATATCAAACATAGCACAGATTATAGTATATAACTACAATAACAACATGAATATAAAATCTTCAAACTTTACAATCTATTTATATACCTTACAACTAGAGTACTGTCTGATATTATTTACAACCTCCCACTCCAAGCTTATGTATATATAGATATTCTTATAAATAATAAAAATCAGTTCTTTATCTATTAATCTAAATTTGTTCCTCACCATACGTTACCTCTCGCGTCCCCCCGCTTGAGGTCTGACAATACACTATAATAGCATCTAAACTTTTATTTATTAAGGGGTTCTTTAAATATATATTCATAAAAAAAATAAATAAATTTTTTGTTATAAAGCATGCGTATTTAGGATCTCTATTATTATTATCCGGTTCCAATGTGGCAAACCTACTGTATTAATTGGGTATATAGTTAACCATATTTTTCTAAAGAGGGTCCTCTTTTGGAGAGATATTATCACCTAAGAATTTGCTTAATTTATGACTACTTTTTTTAATTGCCTAAAATCGCATAATAATCTTAAATCTCCAGAAAATATAATTAATATTATTATAAGAGAGGATAAAAATACTATAAAAGTGGCTACTTATAATAGTATCATTTAACATTTCAATATATCTATAATAAAAATAGCACTATTAACAAAAGTTAAAACATATCATTTTTATAATATATTATTACAATATAATATCTAATAATAATAACTCTATTATATAATTAATATCTATGAAAATATATAGATCTATACTTATAAATTATATCTTATTAAAGTTATTTTTTTAAAAAGTATGCTTTTTATAATCACATATACAGTAGTTACCCCTAACAGTACTTCCCAATACGGCTATGGCAGAGCTCGTGACCTGGCAATAGATGCCTTTGTTGTAGAGTGCTAATACCACACAACAACAATACTTCTCTTAATTATCTTCTGGAATATTTGTTAGTTTAATTGATTTAATAAACATCAGCAAAAAAATGTGTTGCCATCCCTGCCATCTGATGGCTCAGATAATTGGGATACCTTTTGTCCTCTAGTGCCATCCTGTTAGCAACCAAAGGCCACAAAAGGCCATATACTTTCCATCATCCCACATGATTTCTTCATAATTCTCTGACCGCTTTTTAGCATTCAATTTGATTTAAAAGAAATTTATTTATTAAAACTACCTATATATTCGAGAATATATATCAGAATAAAATAAAAAAAACAAAATAAAGTCCTTTACTAGATATTTAAAGTCCCCTCTTATCCTTTTAATAATAAATCTAATTTTTACTTTTTGCTATTACTTACTAGTATAAATTTTTAAAGAATTCCAATTTTAAACAATTTATTTAGTATAGTATTAATATAAATTTATATTAAACTTTAATAATACAACACCAGTTTCTCCCAAACCCAACTGATTATATTAATATATAAATTATTAAAAATTATTAAGCTCTAGTTAACTGTAGAATAATTTCTCAAGTTAATAGATGTTAGAAATTTTATATCAACCATCTATAACTTAAAAACTAATTTTTTGATTATAAACACTATTTTTCCATGATTTTAATATAATTTAAATACATATAGCAGTTTATACTAAAATTCTAGGATTTAATTCTTTTATAAAATTTAATTCTTTTATCCCTCTTCCTTTTTGTAAATTCCAATATTAATAAATCAGAATTTTTGAAATTGCTGGATATATAAAAAGAATTTATGGATATTTATTAATAAATTATAAACATTTATTAATAAAAAAATTAACCATAATTTCTTTCTTCATAAAATATCCTAATAACTTACTATTTAATAATATTTTAATTTTATCTAATCAAATATTAATATTAAGATAATTTAGATTGTATATATTTAGTATAATATTTCTAGCAGCACTTACTAAATATAAATAAAAATTTTTGATATAATAGTGTATTTGACTAATGTTAACTTATAATTATAATAACGTGTTGGGTGGGGATGTGCGTCGGTTGGGGAAGTGTGCCACAATGAAATCAAGACTTCTCTATTATTTTGTATGAAAAAAATAATAATAATAAGCAATTAATATATAATTCATTTTTTAGTAGTATCATAATATTTATTATAATTATAGTTATTCTTACAACTACTGTTATTATTATATATAATATTCTTCTTTATTAATTTCTTCCTAGTACCTTTAATATAGGCTTTACAATTCTTCTCAATAATCTTTGTATTTAATTCAATAGCTTTATTACCCCACAAGTATTCTATTTTGTTATTGTTCAATATTCTAAAGTGTGTGAGGTATAGCTTATCTGGTTTGTTTTATGATATTTTTTTATTTGTTTGGTGTAACTGTGTAATAGTTGCTTAAAGAATAGTGTTTTTATTTATTAAGTGTTTTATAATCTGGTTTAGTTTATATATAGTAGTAATAGTTGGTAAATTAAGGAGATAATTTATTTTACCTAATAGCATATCCATTATTTTCTATACTAAGTAAAGTTTTATTAATATTTGTAGTTTATTAAACTATATAATTAGTTCTGGTGGTATTATAGGTTGTAACTTTAACAGTACTTTATCTAGTTGATATAGTATTAGCTTAGCTCCCTGCTATGTTGTTTTCATAAGATTTACTGAAACAGTGTTACTATAAGCTTTTACTAGTAGTTTAATGAATAATTACTTGTTAATATTTGTGATACCATATTAAATAATGTTATTAATAGTGTTGTAGTATTGTTTAGTATATACTAAATTAAATCTAATATATAATGGTTATAGTTAGTAAGTGCTGTGTAGTAGTAAGCAAAATATTATAATTCAATAGTAAATATAATAGTTTATGAATTTAGTACTAATGTAGTTATTATAATTATCAAGTACTAATATTTATTATTATTTTGCTACTTTTAGTACTATTAATAGATTGAATAATCTTTTTAACCACTATATACCCAAATCAGTATCTGTTTACCCAATTAGTGATATAACAAAGAATTATTTTTTTATAGTATCATTTGTATTATTGGTGTACTAATTAAATTGGTGGTATGTATTTTTAAAGATAACAAACAATGGTAATATATTTTCTCTAGTATTAATACATTTAATAATAGTTACTAATTTATAGTTATCAAACTATTTAATAAAATAATTAAAACTATATTTTAAAAATATTAATTTAAAAGATTGTATTAATTTTATTATAAATTTTTTTTTATCCATATTATATAATGTGTTTTTTATAATATTATGTTATAGCTTGGTGCTTAAGAAGAGGTTATAGAAGTATTAGATTGAAACAGGGTCGTCCATTTTTACTTTCTTATTGTTAAGCACTTTAGAATATGTAGTATATAGATTAGTATGTTGAGTTATAAAGTAATAAATCTACTTATTGTCTAACTTATGATTTGTTAGTTTTTCTGTTATATAATGAATTATATCTATTTTTAGTAGGAATTTCTAGTTGTATAGTTGAATAATCCAGTATATTAATGATATCTTATTTTTTATAATAATTGTTAATTATTTATAATATATTAGGATTTTATTGTTAGATATATTATTTAGTCTGCATTTTAGTGTATCTTATGCTATATTATATATTTTTGCAGTTTCACAAATGGATTTAAAATCACAATGTTTGTAAGTTTATAATGCTAATCTGATACATTCTTTTATTGCTACAGTAGTATGGTTTGTATTTTTATTCTTACTAGTACGCGCCATTATATTAGTAATGGTAGTGGTAGTGGTAATAATATTAGTGGTATTAGGGGTAGTAATGATTATAATAGTGATAATAGTGAGAGAACTACGACGCGGGATTTCCGCATCTTGATGTTGTTGTGGCGCACTTCCCCGACTGACGCACATCCCCACCCAACACGTTACTAAGTTAAAAAAAAAAAAAAAAAAAAAAAATTATAAACAATATTAATAAAGATTAAATTTAGCTTATTATTTTTTATTAGATTTTAAGTATAGGCTTTTATCTAGAAGCTATTTAACTAGATTTTATTACAAAATTATCAAAAAAAGAAGTTGGATTTTTATTTTTCAAAAATTATATATTTATATTTAAATAGTAAATTTTTATTAGACCTTTTTCTAAACAAAGAAACTCTTGCAAAACTAGTTAAAAACATCAAAAAGCTAATAGGATTTAGTTAAAACTTTATTGACCTTTTTTTTATAACATTTTTGTAATCAAGATTGGTGGCTAATTTAGTATGCTAATATTTTCTTAAAGTAATAACTAACACTAGTAGTCTGATAAAAACTATTTTCTAAATTATAAATTTTAAATATTGTAGCTTAAAATTAAATATATCGTCTTAATATTAGTTATTATTTTTATATTATTTGTCTTTTGGTTTCATTATATCAGACAAAGTATATTTATAAAAAAATTGAGATAGTCTGAAAAAGCACAACATAAAAAAAGAAATGAAGAATAATAAAAAATTAAAAAGGGGTTCATATTAATTTAATATTATGAAAAGTCTGTATTAGACTTAGAAAAACAGATATCCACAGCCAATTACTTTGAAGTTTTGATGGGGTATGCTAAGATTAGTATTGGCCTCCCGTCATCATACAATGACCTCCCGTACTCCCATACAATGACCTCTGGGAGGTTCAGATTTTTTGCTGATGAACAATTAATCTATTATAATATTAAAATATGTTATAAAAAGGTATGCAGTTTTTTTTGTTATCTATTATTTTATATTCTGATATAATAAAATCTTTAAAATCAAATTCTGTTATTAATATACATATGCTTCTCTATCAGGCCTAAATAGGATTAATTAAAATATTATACTTTGATTAAGTTTGTTTAACTAAATACTAAGTCAAGGTGTATGAATATGGACCCCCCCTAGTTATGGACCCCCTGGCCAACACTACTTAGCACGACCACGCGTTTTTTTATTCTTCTTCATACAACCGCAATATTTATCTAACAAACCTAGTTTTTTTAAGATATCTAT